>VBSM01002707.1:245590-257996 GCA_008086735.1 Cheirogaleus medius
CGGCCTCCCAGAGAGCTAGGATTACAGGCGTGAGCCACCGCGCCCGGCCCTTGTGTATCTTCTTTAGAGATATGCCTATTCAAATCCTTTGCCCATTTTTAATTGGGTTATTTGTCTTTTTATCATTGAATTGTAAGAGTTCTAGATATTCTTCTAGATACAAGTTCATTATAAGATAGATGATTTGCAAATATTTTCCCCATTCTACATGTTGTCTTTTCACTTTCTGGGTGGTTTAATTTGCAATACAAAAGTGTTTAATTTTCATGTAGTCCAATTTATCTCTTTTTTTTTCTTTTGTCACTTGTGGTTTTGGTATCCTATATAAGAATTTATTACCTAATCCAAGGTCATGAAGATTTACATCTTATGTTTTCTTCTAAGAGTTTTAGTTTTTGTACTATTAGGTCTGGGTCTCTTGTGTTTCTATATGACTTTTAAGATCAGCATGTCAATTTCTACAAGAAAAGCCAGCTGAAATTTTGTTAGGGATTGCACTGAATCTGTAGAACAATTGGGGGAGTATTGCCACCTTAGCAATATTAAGTCTTCAAATCCATGAACAAGAAATGTCTTTCCATTTACTAAGATCTTTAATCTCTTTCAATGTTTTCAGTTTTCAGTGAACAAGTCTTGAACTTCGTTAAATTTGTTCCTAATTATTTTATTCTTTTATTGTAAATAGAATTGTTTGTTGGAAAAGGAGGACTAGGGACCATGAGAGGAGGTCTGCCCAGTGAGGCTCCAGGCAAAATGTAAACATCTGTCTCCTTTGCCCTGTAATCTCCCTTTTCTGCTGCTGTATCCAGGCCCTGGTGGCCTCACATATTCTAGGTCCTAGGATATCTCTGAAGTCTCTGCCTTCCAGGCAGGGCCTCAAGCCCTGAGACTACTCTCACAATTGGTTCCCTGTTAGGCGTCCCTTGCCTGCATGCCTTACTAACTGACCAGATAGTATACACTTGCTTGAGCCATTTGTTCTTGTGTGCTAAGGCTTCCCCAAGTTACCCTGTCCAAATTCCCTGACCGCGAGGAATGTCAAGCCCCAAAGCTGTAAAAAAGGTGACTCGCTGGAGGCCAAGAAGGAGGTATTTATGGAGAGCAGGGTGCTCTTTATGTACTTTTCAAGTAATGCACATGGGCAAGTTTATTTGATGAAGCAAGTTCAGGGAATAGGGGGAGAAAGGTGATACCCCCACCCTCACAGTGCCCCTTGCAGTCCAGTCCACCTAACAGCTTTGTTGAGAGCTAAGTCTCTGGAGATACTTTGTGATGAGGAAATTTTTTTTTCTCCAGAGAGGCTTTCTGGCTCACACTTCTCCAGACCCCAAGGACGCTCCCAGACTCAAGGTGATGTCATTGGAGTGTTTTCAGATAGAGAATTTAAGACTTGCTCTGACCTCGTGTGCTTTGTGTTCCCAACTAAACTCAAACTTTCCAAGACTTGAGTTTATTTACCTTTAATAAAAATTTCCCTTTCTTGGTTTCTTTCTAATTATACATGGGTCTCTAAGTCTTTTTGACCATCAGGTACCAGTTGATCAAAAGTGCCACACATTTAGGTGGGGCCAATGTGAGGGACATGTCCTTTGAAGTTCAAATAAGGTTGGAAATGAGTGCAATATTGCTTACATGGCATCAAATCTCACATGTTGGAAATAGAGTGTGTGACATTTAACAAACTCAAGCACATGGTAAGGCAACTATTTTGCTTATAGAGCCAAAGACTCAGGAATTGGAGAGTGACTGCTCATTTGGGTCTGCTTCTTTGTTGACAGCAGACTCAGACTGATGAAGAATCAGAATGCTATTTCCAACCCTTAGGCAAGTAAGGGGCTATTTGAATGGCTCTAGCATTTTAGTAGGCAGGCCCACCCTCAAAGCTTGCTTCACTCTAGGGGGCAGCTCCTACTAAAGGCAAAGTTCTTCCCCCAACATGTATGTGGCTGATAGAAGTTACTTGTATGTGCACGGTGTTCTGCTGTTCTTTGAAGACGGCTCCAAATAGTTTGGGTTTGGCCATCTTCATAGCCATACCAGAGAAGGCAAATACCCAGCAAGTATTTTCCCATTTCTACCACCTTCACCCATAGCAGGTCTTAGAGCTCTCTTTTCCACCAACTCAGGATGAGACCACAGAATCCTCAGGTCAGCACTCCTGGCAGCCTGGGCCAGTTGCCTGGAGTTGGTATATAAGATAATAGTAATTTCTAACTTTTTACTGAGGAATTATTATAGGTCAGGCACTGGCTAAGTGCATTACATGCATTGTCTCTTTTAATTCACACAATAGTCTTGTTTTGATACTATTATTCTTATTTTACGAAGAAACCAAGGCCAAAGGAAAGTAAGTAAACCTTCTCAATGACAAATTGGCAGATCCTAGGCTGGAATTCTGGTCTTTCTGACTCCAGAGACTAACCTCTTAACCATTATGCTATGCCAATTTATTCATTCACTCAACAAGTATTAAATCAGCACTAGTTATGTGTTAGCACCATTCTAGGCCCTGGGGATACAGCAGTCAGAAGATCTTCACCTAGTGGAACAGGACACTGTATGGGCCTCTGGAAGAATGCCCTGTGGGGACCAGTGACAAACAGTGGATGATACACCAATTTGCTAGCAGGATGAGGGATCTCAAAAATGTGAGGGCTCCACACTTATGTATATAGTCTCAGGGAATGTATGAAAAACTCAAGCCACAGGGCAAAAGGGCAATGGTAGAGTTTGAGATGAACCCTAATGGGGCTCTGTGTGCTTAGTACAGGCTATGGCCAGTGCTCCAATGCTTGAGCACATGCCCTATTGAGCTCTATAACTCTGTGAAAGTCAACCATCCTGGCCCCCCTAACCATAAGCTAACATTAAGCTTTTCAAGCATCTTATGTCTGCCTGTCTTTTTTGCCATTAGCAGCTGGATGTATAAAGCTCATGGCTCCCTGCAAGGACCCCTGGGGTGGGTCACAGGTGGGGCTGAGCTCACCCTTCCTATAGATACGTTTCCCCCTTGTAAAGAGCAAAGGAGACAGATCAAAGGCCACCTGGGCCCACTTGCTTGCTAGGGAGACCCGGGGGAGCTGGAAAGGAAAGGGGAGGAGGGAACTGGGGCAGGCTGGAGCCATGCTGTGATTGATTGGCTTGTTTTGCTCCTGCACTTCTGTTTACCCAGCTGGGCCTGCTGCTGCCCAGAGTACCGGCATGTGCGTGGCCACTCTGGCCAGTCTTTGGGGCAGTGTCAGAGAGAACTGTGCACTCAGCCAGCTCCTGGCAAAGCTGAGGCAGGGGAGTTTGTGTTTTATGTCTGCAACTTTTCTGCTCCACTGGGCCTTCTCCCACCTCCAGGGATACCCCAACACACACACCCAATCTCAGCCACAAAACCCCTCAGGTCTTTTTCCCCTTAGTGGAACCTAATGTCACTCGGGCATCTAAGACATCTACCAATAGCTCCTAGCCTAATTCTTCTAGCATTTTAAAATTCTTGGCATCTCTATAATTAATTAATCCATTCAATGTAGACAAAAACAGAGATCCTCAGGAGAGGGAAACAGACAGCTTAAGGAAGAGTTGCAATAACATGAATGAAGTTCCTGGTATTATAGGTCAATCTTTCTGCTAATTGATAAAATTAAAACAAAACCTGGCATCTCAATAATGCTTTCTGCCTGATTTAAATAGCAATAAGAGTCTTGGCAACCCCCAAAGTAGAATGATTTCAGAACTCAGTGTGTGTGGAGGTGGCGAGGGCAGGGGGGGGGGCGGCGGCGGGGGATATGTGGGCAGGATTTGGGGACTCAAAGGGCCCTTCCAGGCACATGTGGCCAATGGTTTCTCAGTGTTTAGAGTCAGCTCTATTTTTCTTAAAAACCAACTCAACCCCAAACCAAACAGAAGCAAGTAGGAACTGGTAGCAAAGGGCCCCTGGGCTTTGGGTGGATAGGCACTAGAATGGTGGTTTGGAGTCAGACAAGCCTGCGTGGGAGTTTCAAATCCCAACTCTGCTACTTATTAACTTTGACCTTGGACAAGTAAATTGCTTAGTTTTTCTGAGTCTCAGTATAACCCTCTATAAAATGGGGATAATACCTAACTCACTGTATTGTTATGAAGATTGAATATGATAATATATACCAAGTACTTAGCCACTGATCTGTGTGACCAATATACATAGGGGCTGTGATGATCAAAGATGAGGACTGTGGAGAGTGGAGGATGGGGTGCCTGAGAGGTTCAACACTTTCGGTGTTCATTCCTAATGTGTATACAGTTCAAAAAGCATGTTCAGAAGGTGGAAACAGCCCACATGTCCATTGATGGATGACTGGATAAACGAAATGTGGCACATACGTGCAATAAAATACTATTTAGCTTTAAAAAGGAAAGAAATTCTGACACATGCTACAACACAGATGAACCTTGATTATGCTAAGTGAAATAAGCCAGTCACAAAAAGACAAACACTGTATGATTCCACTTACATGAGGTCCCTAGAGTAGTCAAATTTATAGAGACAGAAAGGAGAATGGTGGGTGGTTGCCAGGGGCTGGGAAAGGGAGGAATGGGGAGTTATTGTTTCAGTTTGGGAAGACGAGAAAGTTCTAGAGATGGATGGTAGTGCTGGTTGCACAACATTGTGAATGTATACTTTAAAATGGTTAAAATGGTAAATGGTCAATGTTATGTGTATTTACAATTTTTTTTTAAAAGAGAAAGTTTGGGAATTGATGGGATTAGGGGGTGTATGTGTGAGAAAAGCCCAGGCAGACCAGTGCCCTAGTGAAAATCTGGCTGGGGTTCTATTTTCTCATCTACTAGGAGAGGGCAGCCAATTTCCATATGGCGGTGGGGGGGGGGCGGCGAGGGGAGAGAGACAGAGAACAGAAGCAGGAGAGAGGAGGATGGCCTGGGACTGACTGTCAGTATAAAACAAAATGTATCAAAGAATGGAAGTTTCTGAGCTCTGAAAATGCAGCAAAGAAGGAGAGTAGGCTCCATCGCTAGGTGAGCCCAAAAGCCCACTTGGGCCACAGCTGTGGCCAGGCTGGGAGACCACAGAAGGGAAGGAGGAGGTAATTTGGCCTGGCCTAGGTAAAAATTGCAGAGATTCGCAAATGCAATCAGCTCTTTAACTCCCCGCAACTTCCAAGGCAGAGTGGGTGTGCCCAGCCTCTCCTCTTCCTCCAATCCCACTCCTTCCAGGCTCCACAGGGCCCCTCAAGGCTGCCTTTCTCACTCTGTTCCAGCTGCTGATTTCCCTGGAGAGGAGGTTGTGGAGGCGGGGCTGCCAGTCCCCACATCTCTAGCAGACCAACCTCTTCACTGGACCAGCCGGACCCTGTACACGTGGACCCTCTCCGTGTAGACACACCTGAGTCCAGGACGACACGAGCTGCAGGGATCCCAGCCTAGGCACGGAGGTAATTAGGCACGTCTTCTCTGCTCCTGAAGTAATGTTTATTTGTCTTTCAAATCCTGCCAACCAAAATGGCTTAGGCTGTGATTTACCATCACACCATTATGTCATACTTCCTTACTGCTTTTATGACCAAGAAAGACTCCAGGCACAGTAGCCATATTATGTCCCAGCAAACTCCTGCCCAAATTAAGTCACCATTTCTGGTCCCTGTCGCTGGTCAAAAATGACATCCAAGGGTAATTGCTGTTTTAGAGGTACATTTTAAAGTAAATGCAAAATATAATGAATGTACCTATTTTCTGACTGAAATTTGCATCTGTCTTTTTTACTCTCTCCTGGCAAACATGTTTTATGTTTATTTAAACAGCCCTTAATAAAAATGTACAGCTGCAAAGCAGCTTACTACTCAATGCTTTCTGGTTAAGAAAATTGCCCATAATCACGGTGGACTTTACTATTTGTAACAGAATATTATTTTTCCTCGGTGCATGGCTGCAGCCCAATGTATGAACATTGTAAATGCAATGTGAGGCATATCTTAGGTCACAAGCACTTCATTCATTCAGTCAGTCAGTCAATCAACAAAGTTTTTCGGTGGACCTACCATATGGGGTTTAGGGCCTTTTTGGAACAGAGGTGAAAGCACGTGCAGAGGCATGAGCATGACAGGTCACTGATATGACAAGAGTAGCCATTATCAATCACAGTTGATGTGTTATGATTGGCTGTAAAGTGTGACACAAGAAATTTGTTACTGATAATAGTTAATGTACCAACGTTACTGAATGATTTAATCAGTTATAAGTTGGCGTGGATTCAAGGTTATCCTTATAGTAATAACATCACTCTCACCTACTTGCATTTCAGTATGTTTTAATAAGAGTTAGAGAAAAAGGTCCACTTCATAACTAGCATGCCAAGTATATTCCCCAAGGACACTCGTGGGAGTGTGTCATGCATGTGAACATCATCTGTCAGTTGTATCACAGTTTAGAATTGTTGGAGTGGCCCACAAGGTGTGTGTTATGTGGGAGAGTGGAGAGAGATGAACCTGGGGAATTAGGATAGGTAGATGCAGCGTTTCAGAGCTTGAATAGACACATTTTCAGCTGAATTGTCCCCCACATTTTGCAGAGCTAATTGTCATTGATATCAAAGAGTTACTGCTTGTTTATCAGGTTCTAGTATTTCCCCAACTACAGCAATGCGATCTTAAAGTAGTGACCATCAACCCAAACTTGTAATTTTGGCCTGTCTTAGAGAACCCGTAGTTGTACTTCTCAGGATTGACTGCTTCTAGCCCTGGCTGCATTGCATGTTGAGCTCCTTAGAAATGAGAATGTGACCCAAGAGGCAGTTTCCAGGTTAGGTTTCATGGAGTGGTTGTATGGGGAACCACATTTATCTGTCTTAGAAAACAGAAATTCTTAGTCATGCATCAAACTAGAAAACAATTCTACTGGACAGCCAAATGGGGTGTGGGGAGCTATTGGGGTACAGAGAAGGGGTGCCTAAGTTGCCTTACATTTCCAATATAAAATGGATTTCTGGAATTAACCACAAGATATTAGAAGTGACACTTTACATGCAAATGGAACAAGCGATCTACTTGGTGTCCTGATTTGAAGGATATTAGAACTGTTTCCCTGCCTCTGAAAACACTCTCCCAATGCTGCTTGATTTTCTAATATTAGAAATTGTGATATGATTACTTTTTATGTGCTTACAAGCTATGCTTTGTTCTGTTTAACCACTTTTCTTTTTCTTTTTCAAACGTATGCTTGGGGAAAAGAGGATAGTTTTTTAAAAAATAAGAAGCACATTCAAGAATGAGCTGGAAGCCTACTAGAATTGTTAAGGAGACAAATTGTGTGTAGATGCGACCTCAGTAATTAATCAGTGAACATCTAGCAGCCAAATATCTGATGGGAGGGAGGAGGCCTTCTCCTTTGAGAGAGGGAAAATGACTACTCCCTTCTGATTGAAAAAGCACCATCCCAGACCTTCTTGCTGCTGACATGCAGATGTACATCTGGCTGTAATCTCTCACTCCCTGCTAGCCTTTGCCAAACTGTGTGGAACAGAAATCCAGTTTCTCCCCCATGTAAAAAGACAGAGAGAAATTGAATAGTTAGATAGTTAAAATTCTGAGCACTGGCTAGGAGAAGGAACATGCCCAAAGCAATAAAAAGACTCTCACTTAAAAACCGTGGCTGAAGAAAGATTTGAGCAGTTTAAACAACCGGTGGAGTTGATTGGGGTGAAGGGAGTAGAAGTCTCAAAGCCATGGACAAGCCTTGATACTCTGCAGACAAGCTAAGAAATATTTAAATTGTGTTAAATCTACTCAAGGCTGATAAACAAGATAGAATAAAAGCTTGATAACATTTGAAGGGATTTATTTGCACTTAAGTGTCCATGTTTCTATAAATCTTGCTCTAAATTTTATTTTATGTGGTGGTGTCTTAAATACAGTGTTATTTATAAAGAATGAAAGCATAATTGAGTGGGGAAATGTGTTCTGTTCCCTCTCTGAGCTGTCCAACCTAAGGGAAGCCTATCATTCTGTCAAATTGGTGGCAGCTTATCCAAATTACAGGACTAACACATAGGAGGAAAATAACGCCCTTTGAAGTTTTGCCTTGGAAACATGCACTTTATAAGTGACAAGAAATACCACAGTGCCTCCATTTTGAATGAAATATTGCAGCTTTCTTTAAAAATGAAAATGCCTCTGGGAAGGTTAACATATAAAGTTACTAGTACCTTAGTATGGTGGTTTTCCAAACTAGATATTTAACACACTTTTTATTTATATTGAGAGCTTTTAAAATACAGGAAAGTGCAGAGAAGAATATAGCAAACACTTGTGTTCTCACCATGCTGAGTGGAAATACACTACTGTATTTACTAGCCTTCCATTCTTTCTAAATTAAAAAAAAATCTTCAGGAAAAGTTGAAGCTCCCTTTATCTCCCACCTCCAGTCAATCTATTTTCATTAATTTAATGTTTTCTTCTAGGCCATGAATAATATAGGATATGGTTTTATATGTTCTTGAGATCAATCCATTTCAGTGCATATTGAGCAAGTTCATTCTTACTGCTGAGCAATAACCTATAGTATAACCATGGAACATTTAATTTATTCATTCCACAATTGCTGGATATTTAGGTTGTCTCCAGATTTTTACTATTAGAAACAAACAACTTGCAATGATCACTAGTGTACATGTGTCTTTGTACACTGGATGGGAATTTATCTAGAATATGTACCTTTTAGAAAGTAGGATTGCTGAGTTAAAGAGTATGCACACTTTTAGATTTTCTGGGTATTGGCAATTGCTCTCCAATGTGGCTCTACCAAGTAAGTCCCACCAGTGGTGTATGAGTTCCCATGACACCATACCATTGACAACTTTTGAGTTTTAATTTTTGCCAACCTGATGAGCAAAAATAGTATCTTGTTTTGTTATTGTTTTATTTCCCTTAAAGCTAGTGAAGTTAAGCATCTTTTCATAGATTTATAGACCATTCCAGTTTCTTCTGCCAGTTGTCTATTGGAATTCTTTACCCATTTTTTTCTTTGGGTTGGTTGCCTTTTAGAAATTGACTTGTAGTATTTATTTTAGGTCTTTTGGGTGCTATTTCTTTTCAATTATATGGGTGGCAAATGTCTTCTCTCACTTTGTCTTATCTTTAACTTTATAGTGTCATTTTTTCTTATAGACATTATAATGTTTAATACCATCACATTTATCAGTCTTTTATATTAAAATTTGTGAGGTTTATTTTTGTGTGTGTAATTAATGAATTCTTCCCTATTCTAAGACTGTAAAGGTATTCTATATTTGCATCAAAATGTTATAAAATTTTTCTTTGAATATTTGGATCTTTAATTCATTTTGAATTGATTTTTGTAAGGTTTGGAGAAGTTATCTAATTGTGTCTTTTCTCACATGGATAATTTCAATACCATTTATTAAATAATCTATATCATATCCTCCATGATTTGTAATAAATCTCTGTCCTATACCTAGTTCTCATAGATTTACATGAGTTGTTTGTATGCCCTTTTTATATTCCACTGATCTATTTGTTTATCCATCTGCCAAAACTACATTGTTTTAATTGCTATAACATTATAATAAGCCTTGACAATCTGCCCCTCATTAATCTTCTTCTAGATTGTCTTGCCTATTCTTGATGCCTTACTCTTCTGTCTAAATCTTACTCTCCATGTAAATCAGCTTGTCAAAATCCACAAAAATTCTATTGTGATTTTGGTTGAACTTGCATAGAATTTATAGATCAATTTGAAGAGACTCACCATCTTTATGTTGAGTCTTCCCATACATGAACATGGTATATCTTTCCTTTTTGAGGTTACCTTTTTATAAACTTTTTATTTTGATATAATTATACATTTTCAGGAAGATGCAAATATAGTACAAAGAGGTCCCCTGTACCACTTACCTATTTTCTCCCAGTGGTTATATTTTACATAGAGTACAATATCAAAACCAGGAATTTGATTGATAGAATGTGTGTTTGTGTGTGTGTGTGTATAGTGGTATGCCATTGTATCACACATGTAGATTTGTGTAACTACTACTGCAATCAAGGTACAGAATTATTCCATCACCAAAGATGTCCCTCATGCTATCTTTATGGCTACACCCATCTCACCCCATCTCTAATCCCCAGAAACCATTAATCTATATAATTTTATCA
Source organism: Cheirogaleus medius (assembly GCA_008086735.1). NCBI lineage: Eukaryota > Metazoa > Chordata > Mammalia > Primates > Cheirogaleidae > Cheirogaleus > Cheirogaleus medius. The sequence goes on from VBSM01002707.1 coordinate 255,742, forward strand.
TTTCAAGAATATTAAATAAATGGAATCATACAGTATGTTGCTTTTTAAGATTGTCTTTTTGAAGTTATTTTATTTTAATTTACTTTTTGTAGAGACAAGGTCTCACTATGTTGCCCAGGTTGGTCTCGAACGTCTGGCCTTAAGGGATCCTCCCAACTCAACCTCCCAAAGTGCTGAGATTACACATGTGAGCCACCACAGCCAGCCAAGACTATCTTTTCTTATTCAGCATAATTCTCTTGATTTTCATGCAAGTTGTGTGTGTATCAATAGTTTGCTCCTTTTTATTGCTGAGTATGGTATGGATGTACAGCAGTTGGTTGAACCATTCAATTGTTGAGGGACATTTTGGTTGTTTCTGGTTTTGGTGTTTTCTGCTCATTCTCTCTGTTTTTCATTTCTCTGTTTTCATTTTCTTGCCTTCCTGTGGGCTACTTGAACATTTTTGTTACAATTCCATTTTGATTTATCTACAGGATTTTTTAGTATCTCTTTTTATATAGCTGTTTGGTTGCTCTAAGTCTAACATTATACATACACAACCTATCACAGTTTATTGTTGTCATCACTTTACCTGTTACAGTGAAGTGTAAAAACTTTATCCCATTACCATCACCAACTTATAATTATCTTAACTATTTCCTATAAATACATTGAGAAACATATCAGAAAATGTTTTACTTTTTGCTTTAACCATCGAACATAATTTAGAAAACTCAGGAGGAAAGCCTATTATATTTACCCATACTTTTTATTCTTTCTTTGTTCTTCTTTCCTGATGCTCCAAGATTCCTTTTATCATTTATTTCTGTTTGGAGAACTTCCTTTAGTCATTCTTTAAATGTTGGTCTGCTAGTGGCAAATTCTTTTATTTTTCTTCATGTGAGGATGTCTTGATTTCCCCTTAATTTCTGAAGGATGCTTTTGCTGATTGTAGAATTCTGTGCTGCCAGTTCTCTTCTTTCAGCACATAAAAAAGGTTGTGCCACTTCATTGTAATCTCCATAGGTTCTGATGAGAAATACATAGTCATTGAGGTTATTCTTCCCTTATAGTAAGGTGTAGTTTCTCTCTGGCTGCTTTAAGATGCTTTTCTTTGTTTTAGTTTTTAGAAGTTTGACTATGATGTGTGTTGGTCTGGATTTCTTTGGGTTTATCCTATTTGAGATTTATTTGGCTTTTTGAATCAGGTTTATGTCTTTTGCCAAATTTGAGGCAATTTCAGCCACTATTTCTTTGAATACTTTTTCATCCCTGCCTTTTTTCTCCTCACCCTCTGGGACTCTGACATGAATGCTATATCTTTTGCTATAGTCCCACAGGTCCCTGAGACTCTTTTCTTATTTTTTTTCAGTCTACTTTCTCCCTGTTATTTGTACCAGGTACTTTCTGTTTTACTGTCTTTAAGTTTACTGCTGCATTTCTCTGTCTCTTCCATTCTATTATTGAACTCATCTATTGAGTTTTTAAAATTTTTGTTTGTTGTTTTAAGTTCTAAAATTTCCGTTTGGTTCTTCTTTATATTAATATCTTCTATTTTCTTTGCTGAGATTTTTTGCCCTTTGTTTGAAGCGTGTTCATAATTACTTGTTCAAACATTCTTATGATGGCTGCCTTAAAATCTTTGACAGATAATTCTACTATCTTTGTCATCTCAGTTTTGGCATCTGTTGATTGTCTTTTCTCATTCAAATTGAGATTTTCCTGGGTTTTGGTATAACAAGTAATTTTTTATTGTAACTTTCATATTTTGCATATTATATTATTATGTGACTGGATTTTATTTAAATCTTCTGTTTTAGCAGGCCTCTTCTGACACATCTCCAGTGGTACAAGAGAGACCACCTCATTACTGCCAGCTGGAGGTGGAAGTCCAGGTTCCCCATGTGGTCTCCACTGTCACAGTGGAGAGAGGGGCCTTTCTATAGTCCTTGCTTCCCACTTGGCCTTCTCTGACACCATACTGGCTGGGTGGTTGGGATGCTTCCTTACAGCCTAGGGAGGGGAAAGTTAGCCTCTTCACTCAGACTTTGCTCACATTAGTGGGAGTGGGACTATACTTTTTTTTCCTGTGGGTGTTTTCCTGGAGTAAAGAGCAGTTATTATCAAAAGTTTTCTGTCCTACAAGGTTGCTCCTTTTCTTTTCTTTCTTTGTTTTTCTTTTTTGTGTAATGCATCAAGCTCAAGGATTGCTCCTTTTCTGGTACTTTGGCTAAAGAGAGCAGGCTTGTGTTGGGGCTTTTTTTTTTTTTTTT
>VBSM01002707.1:258096-346542 GCA_008086735.1 Cheirogaleus medius
GGCCTCCCAGAGTGCTAGGATTACAGGTGTGAGCCACCGCGCCCGGCCTGCTCCATTGTTTCTTGAACCTCAGTCCTTTATTCTAGGTTCAATTTTCTTCTTCTTGATGTACATCCTTTAATAGTTTTTTAGTGAGGGTCTGTAATTACCAAATTCTCTTAGTCTTTGTTTGAATAGGTTTTATTTTAATTGCCCTCAGTTATTAATAATAATTCAACTCTACATAAAGTTTTAAGTTAATAAGTATTTCCCTTAGCACTTTGTAAATATTATTCCATTGTCTTCTGAGTTCTATTGTTGCTGATGGAAAGTCTATTGTTTAATCTTTTTTTAATTTCAAAGTATTACAGGGGTACAAATGTTTTTGGTTATAAGAATCACTTTTGCAATACTTGAGTTGGAGTTATAAGTGTACCCATCACCTATATAGTGTTCATTGTACCCGTTAGGTAGGTTTTTGCCCATTCCCTCTTCCCCCTCCCCCCTTTGATTTCCATTGAGTTATACTTCCCTCTATGCACATGTGTGCTTATCAGTTAGTTCCAATTTAATAGTGAGTACATGTGGTGTTTGTTTTTCCATTATTTATATATGTCATGTAGGATAATAATGTTTATTATCTATTATCAATAGATTACTTTTATGTCAGTTTTTCAATGTAATATGTCTTTTCTCTCTAGTTATTTTAAGAATTTTGTATTTGTTTTCATCGTGATGTGCCTGGGTTTGTATACATTTTTATTCTTCTACAACTTGGGCTTCTTCAATCTGAGTTCCTATTGTCTTACATAGAGTACACTCATAATGCATTTTTTTCAAGTTAAAGTTTCCATTTTTAGATAGTGAATCAGGATCTAAAGACACTAACCAACGCAGTCCTTCTCATCATTGCTATTTACTCCAATTTTTTATAGTTGTCTTGCCTATACACAATTCAACAGCTTTCTTTTGATTGTGTTCTTCTCTATTAAGTATTTCTAAAGCATTCAAATTTTATAGAAAAAATCTTAATTTTCATACCTATATATTGTGTGTTTATACAATATTTGTTTAAATTACATACCACAATTATCATAAACAAGATTGGGAACAAACACAATTGACTCTTGGTAAATATGCAACTTAACTAGTATGAGCAACAATGCATGGGTGTACCAGAGAATGGCTTACTAGCTTTAAGCATTCATAATGATATGTAATATATTTTACAGGATGAATGGGAAGAGTTGATTGATCAGGAGAGTAAGGAAAGAAGAGGTTAGATAAGAGAACTTCTACTGTATTGAGCACCTACTATGAGCCAACTACGGATTTTCGATATTGGGAGTGAACAAGATAGACGAGGCTTTTGCTCTCCTGGAGTGAGGGGAGAATAAATAAGTAAAAATATAAATAAGGTAATTTCAGACAATCATAAGTATTATGAGGGCAATAAGACAGAGCAATTAAATAGATGGCAACTGAGGGGTAGAGGCTACTGTATATGAGATAATCAGCAAAGACCTCTCTTAGCTGTGAGACATGAGCTACCATCTGAAAAATAAGGAAGTGGACACCTGAGAATTCAAGAGGAAAGTGTTTTAGGCAGAGGAAACATTCCTGACCTGAGACAGGGATGAGTTTAGTGTGTTCAAGGAATAGAAAGAAGTCTCTGTGGGCTGGTGTATGGCTAGCAAAAAGGGAGTGTATATGACCTGGGGTAGAAGAATTAGACAGGGGCTAGATGAAACAGGGTTTTGTAGACTTGTAATGAATTTTTATTTGATCTTGAATGTGATTTGAAATCAAAGGATTTCAGAATGGGAATAACAAGATCTGATTTATATCTTTAAAAGTTAACTTTGGCTACTGTGTAGAGAAAGGACTGTAGAGGGGCAACAGGGGAAGCTGAAAGACCAGTTAAGAGGCTGCCTTAGTCCATTTGGTGCTGTTACAACAAAATACCACAGACTGGGTACTTTGCCAACAAGAGAAAATTTTTTAAATGAATTTTATTGTGTATATTTGAGATTTACAACATGATGTTATGGGATACATATAGATAGTAAAATGGTTAAAGTAGTGAAGCAAATTAACATATCCATCATCTCGTATAGTTACTTTTTAACAACAGAAATTTATTTCTCACAGCTCTGGAGACTGGGATGTCCAAGATCAAAGCACTGGCAGGTTTGGTGTTTAGTTAGGGCCCTTTCTCCACTTCTGAGATAATGCCTTGTTGCTGCATCCTCTGGAGGGGAGGAACACTGTGTCTTCACGTGGCAGAAAGGCAGAAGAGGCGAAAGGAATGAACCGTCTCCATCAAGCCTTGTTGACACTTGATCCCGTCCACAAGGATGGAGCCCTCATGGCCTAATCACCTCCTAAAAGCCACACCTTATATACTGTTGCATTGAGGATTAAGTTCCAACGTGAATTTTGGAGGGGACACAAACATTCAAACCATAGCAAGGGCTAATGCAGTAGCCCTGGTGTGAGAATATAGTGTCTTGGATTAAGATGGTAGTAAGTGATGTAGCAGTAAATATATAGACAAAGGTAGAGATTTGAAGTATATTTTGGAGGTATACTTGAAAAGCCTTGATAGATTTGATATATACAGGCTGAGGATAAGGAAAAGAGGAGAAACCAAGAGATGCCTTATTTTGGGCCTGAGTAGCTGTGTGGATGGTGATACCTTCTTCCAAAATATGGAAGACCAGGGTGGGAGTATATTTTGGGGGCAGAATTAAGGGTTCTCTTTTGGTCATATTATATTTGAGATTCTGTGACAGATATCCAAGTGGATATTTTAAGAAGATAATTGGATATATGAGTCTAGAACTCAAGGAGAAATATCAAGATTATAGATATAAATTTGGTAGTCATCAACACATAGGCAATGTTTAAAGTCATAGGATTGTATGAGGTCATTTAGGGTGTAATGAAGCTAAAAAACAGGGCTAAGGACTTAGCCTTGGGTTACTTTAACATTTAGAGGTCAAGCAGAGAAGGGGAAAATACCAAAAGAGACCAAGAGGAAACATCAAGCAAGGTAGGAATTTATTAGTAAGATTGGACAAACATGTAAAGATAGAAATGTACAAGTATGCTCATCACAGTATTTTTTATTATAGCAAAAATTAGAAATAAACGTCCATAGGAAGATGATTAAATAAATCTTGGTGTATATATACTATAGAATATGCTATGCAGACATTAGAATTATGATATAAATCAATATTTATTGACATATAAATAGGTCCACCATACATTATTACATGAAAGAGCAGATTACAAAATAACATATTTAGTATGAGCCCATTAATGTAAAATAATATATGTGTATGTATTTGTGCATGTATGTAAATAGGGTCATGAGGATAGGAGTTTCATTTTTCTGCTTTGTTTATTGATGTATTCCTTGAGTCCAAAGCAGTGTTTAATATTGACTAGACACTAATAAATAGTTCTTGAAGGAATGAATAAACAAAAGAAAGAATGAATGAATATATAACATTAACCAAAACGTTAAGGGTGATTAACTCCATGTATTATGATTGAGGGTATTGTATTTTCTTTTCTTTTATATTTTGCTTGATCTTTTTTTTTTTTTACGAAGAGCGTACATTCCTTTTATCAAGAAGAAAATTCTTTTAATTTTTGAAACGACCCTCACCTTCATCAGTTACCTATGACCTATGACCTATTTGGCTGAATTCAGAGCAAAGCAATTGTTTTGCCATTGCAAATCCATATTTGGGCAGGAAGATCGAAATGATAGCAGGGAGAGATATGTTGACTCTTCAAGAGCTGAGAGTAGGAAAAGTGAACTAGGAGGTGAAGCCTGACAGGAGCTGTGAGAAAGAAAGTCGCGTGCCTTGGAAGAAAAGAGTTGAGCAGAGTTTTTCAAAGCAGAACAGCATAGGACAAGAAGCCGAGAGCCCCTTGCAAAACCTGACCAGGGGGGAGAAAAGCCTGTGGAGCCCAGAGAGCACAGTGAGTTTTGCAATCTAAATTCTTGACTCACAGTTGTGGATAGATATAAGAGTTAATAAAGGAGCCAAGTTATGACTCCAAGATTGTGCTGTCTGGTATATAAATGCCTCATTCCCTTTGGTGGTGGCAGTGGAAAATAAAGGCAGCCCTCTCTTTGAAGAAGTCCTTGGTTTTCCTTTTTTTTCTGAGGCTGTAAGAAAAACAAGTCAGATTATGTTCTTTGAAAAACTGACTGGACATTCTTTGGGATTCCATGTTTATGTTTGCCCAATCACTCTCTATCTTCCTCTCTGATCCCCCTCATTACCCACTCACTCCCCATCACCAGAAGATACCTAGATTTCTGCAATGTGGAAGATTAATCTCCTGCTAGCATTTTCTTGTACTGTATTATGCTAAATGAGTGCTTATTTCCTTCCTGGCCTTGAGTTACAAAAGTCTCTCTTCTGTTGCCCGAGTCTTGGAAAGTGCAGGCTCCAGGAAAAGGGTGGTGGTGATAGGGTTGCCAGATAAAATATGTGCCAGCCAGTTAAATCTGAATTTTAGATAACCAATGAATTTTTAGTATAAGTATATCCAAAATATTGCATGGAACATACTTATACCAAAAAATTAGTTGTTTATCTGAAATCAAATTTAACTGGATGTATTTTTTTTTTTTTTTGCTAAATCTCACAACCCTAGGTAGAGGAAGAAAATCTATCTTGTGATACAAGTGTTTTCTCAGTGCTTTTCATCCAAAACTTATCAGATGTTTCTTAGATGGACTTTCAGTTTACAAAAGGGGGAAAAAAAAAATAACTAACTGATTAGATCAAGATTAGACTGCAAATCAGCATTAGGGCTGAAATTTTAAGTTTTCAAGTTTTCCAACACATGATCTATTTCAGTGATCTTTTTTATCAATAATTTGTTGCTCGAAGGAAACAGGATTAGAATGATCACAAAGGCACATATTCCCAAGAAAGGTAAATTTTAAAAAGAGCCTAAAGGCAATGACTATAAAGGTTTTACTTTCCTTTAGACCATGGACATTACTGGGTTTAGCTGCTAAAATAGTGTTTCTCAAGGTATAGTCTCTGGACTACCTACATCAGAATCTTCTGGGAAGCAGTCTGTACATACAGGCAGAAAGTGAAGGTAACTGGTCCTTTCAAGGTTTGAGCTCATGGTCTTTGTCTCATTGGCATCACAATCACTTCCTTCGTTTCTACTGCCTTTAATTCCACTAGCAGCTTTTATCTGAAGGATCTCAACGATAGAGGGTTTGTTGGTTGTTTTTAGATTTTGTTTCTTCCATTACATACTAGAAAAGTAATTTATTAAAAGGCAAAATTGAAGAGGGATTTGACCCCTCCCCTTGACACACCCAAACAAAGGAATCCAAAATAACTGTTACATGCAAGAGAAAAGATGATTGACCTGGCCTCTATTAAATCATCAAATTTAATTTGATCTTAGAAGCTGAAGAAGTCTCTATCACCTTCATCTTGCATTGGTGCCTTGCCATTCCATAAAATTTACTCTGTACTTTCCCTGGGCCTGACTCCAAGATAACTAATCATATCTTAATAATTTGGTACAGAGCCATAGTATAATTGCTCCAGGTCAGTATTGTACCCTGTCAGATTGGAGTGCAGAAATTATTATCAAAAATTTAAAAGAATGAGGTCAAGAGGTACAACTTGACTTTCAAAGCATCCCTAGGATGTATGTATAACCAGAATCACGTTTTAAATTGAGGAATTATGATTATTCTCTCCTACAGCAAAGCAAATGTATTCATTCAGTTTGTCATTCTACATTTATAGCAAGCAATCTCACATTTGGTCAATTCCTTAATCACACGCTAATAAAAATGATATAAATAGTTTGGTAACTCACCCTATGCTACTAAAATGTAAGTAACTCAAGATGGCTCGGCTATGTTGTTCTCATCTCATTTTATCACTAGGGACTCGATTCTTTTTAGTTAACATGATGTGCTGCCAGTTGATACGTGCCTAAATATTTCCTTCATTCTCAGAACATTATAGTTACTTTTTCAGGCTTCAAATATTTCCAACTAATTCTAGAAATACGTGAGGTACGCCTGAAACGCGGACAGCTGTAGCTTAGACCCAAAATAGTCAAGCCTGCTCAAGGAGACACATTGAGCAAACAGAACCAAGAGTTTGAAGGTGACAGCTGAACAGGCATCAGTAGGAAACTGCCAGGTGCTCAGTTGATCCAGCTAGGGATGGAAAGAGACAGATTCCATTTCTAGAAATAGCACAGAGGATGCCAACAAGTTATGGGATATATGCTATGGCACAAATCTTCCCTTCCATTTTCTGGAGAGCTTGTGGGTATCTCAGGAACCTTAAGCTTGCTGTGAAAAGTAACATGTCAAATAAACAATCTTTGACATTGACTTGTTGAGGCCGTATTATTTTCAAATCACTTTTGCTAGGTACTTTGGGGGGGGGGAATAAAAAGAAGTTTAAGACACAGGGTCTACTCACACAGAGTTTTCACACCAGTTAGGGAAACAAGACAAGTATGGCAGCAAAGTCCTGTCTTACAAAGGATTAGGTTCCTGGTGAGAAAAAAAATCATTTATAGACAAAATGCCCCTCAGAAATTCCTTTGAGAGGTGCTACATTGGAGACAGACATATCATTTTCCAATAAGTCAAACACAGGTGTTCTTTTTTCACCAACATTATACCAGATCTTTCTTTAGTTGAGAACCAAGCCAATTGGCTTGCATTTAGGGGCTGTGTTGAATTTTTAAAAACACGTATATTTAAGCATGAGAATCATATCGTGAAAAGCCCACAGGAACTGACACTATCCGAAGGAACATCAGATTCACATCTCCCAGCTCAAGTTAACTCCAGGGCAAAACTTGTTGAGTGAAATAGCAGTTAGAATTGCCCACACAATTTTCAATTTCTCTCTCTCTCTCCCTCCCTCTCTCTCTCTCCCTCCCCCCTCACTTCCTCCCCTCACCCCATTGATATAAGAATACCATGCTTTTGATATGTCTCTCCATACCCGTGTAACAAGACAGAAGAGACCATGTGAAAGTGAGCTTCACCATTTACTGATTGTGTGACTTTGGCCAAGTGAACCCCTCCAAGCCTCCATTTCCTCACCCATAAAATAAAGATAATAATTGCATCTTCCTTGCAGTATTGTTCTGTGGTTCAAATACAGTGATGCTTGCAAAATGCTTAGCTTAGTCCCTGGTAACATAAAAGCCTCAATAACTGTTAACTATTATAGCAAGTGGTTTATACATGGTATACCAAATCAAAGAGACACATCTTACATGTAGTAGAAATTCAGGGGAGGGAGACATACATAACTGGATAGTGTATTGGCAGGGAGGGTTTCATGGGTGAGGTGATTTTTGAACTTGATGAGGAATGGGTAACACTGGAGAGTTGGAGGGAGGAAGGGAGTGAAGGTGGAAGCATGGAGAAAGACATGGACATGTGGGGATGCTCAAGAGACCAGCAAAGTCCATGGGGGTGGGTGGCAAAGCCTGGGGAGAGGAACATTAAGAGATGTTGTTGGAGGGGGAAGGCAGAGCCATGGGATTGAAGGCCTTGGATGCCAGGCTGTGATGCTAGACGGAGTAATGAATTGTTTGAGATTTTTCACTCAAGGATGATAGGATGATAAAATCTATTTAATATACTTTCCAAATTTAGCTCATCCGTAAAAGTCTAGCTCACAGCCACTTCCTGCCGGAAGCCTTAGTGGACCACTTCCCCCTCCTGGATGTCATTCTTCCTTTTCCAAACATTGTTGATGCTGATTGCTCCCCGCCCTGCCCCAATAATTTTGCCTGTAACATTCTACCACCTTGTCTTTAGAACTAAATGGTGTGTGTGGATGTGTCTGTGTGTGTGTGTGTGTGTGAGAGAGAGAGAGAGAGAGAGAGACCGACAGACAGACAGACAGAGGCCTTTTTCTGTGAAGATTGGGCCCTGCCTTTCACTTCCTCTGTCCACCACACAGAGCTTAGCACATTGCGGACTCCGAAGGAATTATTTGTGCATTAACTCAATGATTGATTATGGGCATGCCTAATTGGAGCACAAAAACAAAGTGTCCCTCAGGGCGAGTGCTGGCTCTGTGAGGAAAGTAGTAAAACAAAAAGAAAAGTGGACAGGGTTTCATGTCATGGGCTCATTCTTGAAGCCCCCAAGTTAAGTTTTTGAACATTTTCCTAAATGTCTTTGCCTAAGTTAGCCAGGGACCTGCCAAGCTAAACAAAGGCTGGCTGGTTGGGCTAACTGGTGTAATGGCTGCAGGAAATGGAAGGCTAGCCAGGAAGAGATGCCCCAAGTGCAGCCCTGTGGGGGAGACCAGCTTCCTCAGAGCCCAGAGAAGGAAGAGAAACAGCCTCTATCTTTAATCACAGCTATTCAAGAAACAGGCTCTGCTGAGAGCAGCAGTCTCTGGGGGTGGGGGCGGGGAAAGGAGAGACAGTCTTTCTGAAGGAAACCTTTTTCTAACCTGAGGTCAGGCCCAGGAGTTAAACTTTGAAGGGACTGGGAGGGAAAGCCTGGGTATGAAATGAAAGGAGAGAGCCTGTTACACTCCTGGTTCTGAAGGACAACATCTCCGTGCCTCTTGCTGTCCATCTTCCCAAACACTCATCAGATTACATAACCCATCTGTAACAGGTCTTCATCTGTCCAATGTGGAAGCTCTGTATCTGCATGTTATCCCAATTTACAAGAGCCTCCAAGCACATCAACAGAAAAAGCCATTTGAAACGGGTTCTGGTTAGGACTTGTCACCCTCCTCATGTCTAAAGTGATATCATTGCTGACAATTCAGAACCCTGCTACCTGCCACCCTCTCTGGGCCCCCAGGATGTTTTCTAGATTCCAAGCAGAAACTGTTTCCAGAGCTCCAAAGTGACCCCTTCTTTAGCCTCCACCAATCACTCCCATTACTCAGCCCACCCATCTCATCTAGCTGTTAGGGAGAAAGCATTCTGATTTAACTAACGCACACTAATGTGTAAGTGAGGTCATACACGAACTTGCCCAGGTGTGTTTGCATTTCCAGAAGGGCCATCCTAAGGAACAGAATTCTAAACAGTCAAATTTCCAGAGTTATTTTGGGGCGTTGTATGATGAGACAAGTCTTATTGGGCCAACTCAAATATACCACATGGGTAACCGCCTCAGCCACGTCTGATGCTATTCCCTTCTCTTGGAATGTTCTGGCCTCTCCTGTTTCTCCCTCCAAATCCTATTTTTCCTTCAGGGCTCAGCTCAAGTCTTACCCATGAAGCCTGCCCAGAGTGCACCTGGCTTGAATTCCTGCCCCGCTTGGAAGTCATTGCTCCTCATTTGTTCCATCTGGGTTAGTTTGGTTTCCTCAAACAGATCCTGAGCTCTGTGAGAGCAGGAATCATTTTTTAAACTTCTTTTTGATCTTCCGCAGCTCCTGCCATGATGCTGGCCTCACAGGGTGTGTACGAGAAATTTTCATAGTAACAGCTATTGTTCTCCCACATATATCAAATTTGAGTCACAGCAACCCCATAGTGTGTCGTTACCCACATTTTATAGAAGAACTTATGGGGAAAAAAAACACTGCTCAAAAGGAAGAAGTTAAAGTCTTGTCTCCCTTCTATTTCTGGAAATTCTCAATTTGTCAGTCAATATGATATTTTTGAGTTAGACTTTTGTGCCCAACACTGTGCTATTGGAAATGCAAAAAAACACATAGACTTGGAGCCACGCCTTCATTCAGCCATAAGGCAGTGTCCCCTCAACCTGGTTGATGATGGGGAATACTTCAGGAGCTCGTTAACACACAGGCTCCCAGACCATCCCCGGAGATTCTGACTCAGTAGGTCTGGGATAATGTCCAGGTATGTTCTCAAAGCCTACTAGTAATTCTGATCAGAGGTGTGACATGCTGAAAGCAGTCTTACAGGAAGATTAATCTGGCAGTGGCCAACAGGATGGGTAGAATGAAACCAGACCAGTAAGTGGGCTCTTCTATGAATCCAGTCATGGTGTGACAAGGACGAGAACTGGGATGGTGGAATTGAGAATAAAGAAGCAAAGGTAAATCACAGGCTAATCAAAAGCAAAGGCAGGTCAAAGGCAGTACAACCAGAACTTAGTCATCCATGAAAAGGCAAATGAAAGAAAGAGGAGAATGTAGGAGGACTCTAAGGTTTCTAGGCCTGGATGATGAGGTCATGGCAGTGCCCTCAGCTGAAATGAAAAACATGGGAAGAGGAGATGGTTTGGGGCAAAGGTGAAACACTTGGTTTTGAACATAAGGAGTTGGAGGTAGTGGTGGAACATCCAAGTAGAAATAGTTCCAAGCAGCTCAAAATATGAGATTGGAGCCTGAGTTACAGGTCAGAGGTCATTAAACTCTCATTTTAAATATGGATACTTTACACAAGAATGGTGTTCCAATGATATACTAACTTTTATTTAGTGCTAATTAAAAAGACATATTGTTTTCATAAAGAAATTATGGTGTAAGACTTTGAATGCAAGGGAGCAAGCATTTCAGTGCCTTCAAAGCCAGAAAACATCAAGGAGAGGGTGGGAATGGCCCAAGTGAATAATTATAAATTTTCTCTTCTGGAAAGAAAAGAGAGAAAAACCATGGTGTGATTTCCAGTTGTCCTTTCTTGGAGCGCTAAAGCATAGAAGGATTTAGTGTCCTTGTCACCCAATGCAACCTTTCAAAGAACTGCTGGATGAGTATTTAGTAGTGAACCTTTGGGAATACCTTGTATGGAATCCAGCTCCTCTGCAATTAATGCAGTATGGCAGCTGCCTGAATGATTCATATCAGGACATCATGTAACACCACATAATTTGACAAAGTGAGAATGAGAGGAACGGGAGGGTTGACAATATTTTCTCTGTTGTCTGTTACATACTTGCTTAGTGAATGAAAGGCTATACCCCTTAAGCATGACTGACAAAACTCTTGGACTTGCTAACCCCCCAAAAATTCATCTCTGATTTTTATGAGTCAAACTACTGGAAACCAAGTTGGGGAAAACAGCAGGTTTAGCAGAGGTTCCAGTGTGCTCTTAGAGCAAAAGGGAAAATTATTTGCTCTGGGCACATTTACAGAGAGAGGGACTGTGGGAGCCTTTTCTTCTAAACCTGTTTTCTGGAGTCTGAGCTGGTCATCAGGAAAACATGTGAAGTTTCTCTTTTAGCCCTTCCACCACTCTCCCTGTATTCTCTCTCCCCACAACTCATTTCAAAATCTACAGGATTACCTCTAAGTTCCCAGAACTATCACAGCTCCAGGTCTCACACTGTGAGGCCTCACTAAAACTAGTAATAACTATTGTGTACTGAGAATTGGCAATGTACCAGATGTTCTGCTGGGTCCTTTATATATGTTATCTCAGTCTTAAAACAAATTTATGAGGTAAGTACTGTTATTCCCCTGAATGTACAGATTAAAAAACTGAGGTTTAAAGTAGATTCCACTAAGGCACAGACTCAAGTCCGATGTTCTTTCCACTACATCACCCTTCATCATAGAGTGATAGGAAAGAGAGGGGCAGCCAGATGAACCCTAGCAACCAGCAGACTCTCACATTTTTTAAAGCAGTGAACTTCCTAGAAGCCCTTAAATCTGCCCCCTAAGGCAGACTCCACTGATGGCCTAAAGGAAACAGGAAAGAAGTTTGCTACCCTTGACATGAGTAAGGGGAGAATTTCGTTTTGACAAGAAGTTTAAAGTCACTCTTTAGATACTTTCAAGTTAGGAAATCGTAACACACATTTTCCTTGGGCATTTCCAGCAATTTTGAATTTGCACTTTGATTCTGCCTAGCCCCTGCCATGACTGATCTGTGACACAGCCCTGATGCCAATATCTCTTTCATAATCTCTTTCTACTGATACATTGGTCTTAAGAGTGGCACAAGATTTGAGGGGCAATGGGAAGATTTATGATTTGCATTTATTCCCTGTTACATCCCAAGTCCAATGAAAAGGTAGGCTATCATCTTTTCTTGAATTATCACCCAATTCCTTATTGGGATTAGTTCATCCCATTGGTTTCTCAGATGAAGGGTAAAAACCATGATTCTTAGTCATATTGGAAGGCAAAATGGTCAAGGGACAAGCTGCAATTGGGGGTCTAGAAGGGAGCAACCAAGAGAAGCCTGGGCTTCTTCCCCAATTTATCAAGGCTCAGTGCTGGCCCTGAGTACATGGCTGTCAGTATGGCTGACCAATTCAGAGCTTCCACTAAGACCCATTATCTTCTGCCTATGATTCACAAGAGGTTGAAGGAGGATCTTTGAAAAATTATAATAATACAATTGCTGTCCTACCTTGGGGGAGCTGACCATTGGTGACCCACCCTGGACAGGGCTGGGTTTCAATGAACAGGGCTCAGAATGAGCACTTCATACTCTCTCACCTAGTCCTGACTGTGCCAAACAACAAGATGGCTGGCTGAGATATAGGAGGGTGTCTAGCCAGGGAAAGGCATTTTTGCTTGTTTATTTACTTTTCAATAAAACTAACCAGTCCATATAAGATCAAACCAGCAATCCTGTCCTCTTTGGTATATCCTGGGTTTGTCATTGTACCCTGTACCCAAGATACACTCTCAGTCACCAACTCTCCTATCTTCAAACCATAGAACAACAGAACTAAAAGACAATTCCAAACTCATCTCATCCCACTCTTCATTGCATCAATGGGGGACAGAGAGCCCCAGAGAAAGAGATGGATTTTCTCAAGGTCATGCAATGACTTAGTTGTGGGCCAGAACCCAGATATCCTGATTCCTGGATATCATCCTCTTCCACTCATCAATAGCAGAGATCTGATTAAGGGCCTCTTGGCTTACGTGCATTTCAGGTTCCAAAGTATTCTCCTCACTGACTTTTAGGACTCACTGTGTAATCCAGGGCTGTTTGCATAGTGCCTAAGTGTCATCCTGGATTGTGCTCCCCAGATCAGCTGCAATCCAGGCCAGGATGGAACATTGCCACAAAATCAGTCCTCCCTGGCCTCTGCACTCGGAGTAAAGGAAAATGAATGTCTCTGTCTTCTGTCTGGGGCTCTCAGATTGCTGAACAGATGTCTGTCTCAAAATGACTTCTCAGATACTGAACAGGGAAAAATATTGGTTACAAGCCTTGATAAGGGAACACAAGCTTTTAGAGTGCGAAAGAGCTGTTGTTGCCTAGCTCCAGCTCCCCTACAAGACCAAATGCGCGAAACACTGAGTTTTCCTTTTCAAAGAAGATGTATATAGAGTACCCTGACTTGAAACAGCCTAGTGAGCATTTTGGTTTTGGAAAATTGGCTTTTAAACCCAAGCTTGAGCTCCTCTCAGGAGATCTTACCTGTTCTTCCACCAAGCATTCTCCAGGTACTGTTTTTCCATTCACATGAAATAATATTTCCCCAGTACTGACCCAAAAAAGAAAGGATGTCATTTTGTCCAGCCTGCTGTATTCCATATATCTGCATGCTTCACCTCCCCTTACCCACCAGCCTGTGGCCCAGTGTAGGCACTATTTTTGGAGCTAACTTAAGCAAAAGAACAGTGGCACTGGGGTGAGGAATTTGAGAAGGGATTCCTGACGCTAGGCTCAGCTCCTGTTTCACTCTAAGCCTTGGCCCAATAAAAGTAACTATCTTGTGTTGTTACCTAATGCTGCAGATGTCTAGTTCCTGCTGGATCCACTTTCAACAACTCAAATATAGCAGGAGATACAAGTTGAAGCATGTTCTTCAGGAAGGGTACATGACACATGGCCACTCACTCAGCAGGGCCGAAGCTACTCCTCCGTGGAGAATGACAGCTACTCTGTTGAGGCCCCCTGGAGGGCCTAGGAAGCCTTCCAAGACAGGTGAAATGTCATTTATTCCCTACCATCCCCTTTTCCCATCAATAGAGAAACTCAGAGTAAGGCTATCCTCCTGCATAGTCCAAATCAGTGATGGCCCTGTGTCCACTCTATGGGATTTGAGGGATATGCCTATAGCCAGCTTTAGGCAAAGGCAAAATAGATGACCATCTACACATTCTGATGCAGGCACTGTCCAGTAGGGCTCTATTTCTCTTCTCCAGCCATATTGCTGTTAGATATCCTAGACCAGATGTGTTAATTGTAGAGACCATCATTTCCTTCTAAGAGAAACTGCATGGCTCACAGTCTCTTGCTAAGGAAAACAACCCTAGACTATTACTTGAGAATGGAGTGGTGACTTCTTAGGTCACAGATGGGCACCTGCCCAAAGGCAGTCAATCCATCAGCTGATGAATGACCCTTGTGGCCTAACAAGAAAAACTCTACTTAATAGGGCAATGGTGAGTAGCTAGGATACACGACTTGTCATCCTAGGATGTAAGTGGGAAAATACTAAGATTTTTCAGTTTACTGGTAGCAGAAGTATAAACAAGAAGACATTAAATCAAAGCAGAGACAAACTGGAGTGCTTTTTTTAAAATGGCAGACCACTCAATAATATTCTGGCTATTGAGGAGATGAGAAGATTCAAGCCCTAGAACTCTCCTGGTTCCTGAATGATGCCAATTCCTAAGTTCCTATAGAAGTTTCAGAGGGACAGTCATTTGCATCATGTAGTTGAGGGTCAGGTTGAACTATGCAAAAGGAGGTTTCTCTGTTGCAGGTGATGGAGAGAAATTCTTAGCACCAGGTGGGCTTCTTTTTCTTAGAATTTCATTGAGACTATTGGTAAGCCTACCAATCTCTTACATGTCATATAGAAGTCCCATCCTCACCCCTCTGCCTGAGTCTAGTCCAAGATTGATCATCATTTGATGTGGCCAGCTTCCCACCAGTATCACAAGGGGATCACCCTCTCTCTTTCTGACTGGGCATTCCAACCCAGGCCAGTCCAGCCAGACAGCGTGCAAGGGCCTTCTGCTACCTTGCCCTACTGGGCATGCCAACCTAACTTTTTCCTTCAGATCTAGGTTAACATAATTGTAGATACCCAACTCAATTTTCAGGCCTTAGTCATAGTACCCACACAGACTGGTGTTGGCACAAAACGAGGTTGGGTACAAAGCCAGTGTTGACTTTGTGGCAGCTCCAGAAGCAGAAGGCCTTGATGAAAGAATAAGTCCTTCCAAGCCTCTTGCCACAATAGCTAGTGTGGATGGTTTCACAGTATTTTTCAAGCCACACAGATACTCCATGTTTGGGCTCAGTGTTAGGGACAGGACTCTGGAAGAACCCTATTCCCAACTTTACCAAAAGCCGGTCCCATCATCTGTTTTCAATCTGGGCTGAATTAGCCTGTGATGGGAAGCAGAGAAAGATAAATGATACAAGGCCACTGTTTGCAAACCTCTGGCAATCTGTGGTGGAAAAGATTTGTGACACTCAGATCTTTGTGCCATCATGTGGTGAGAGCCAACTAGAATCTCTTCTAGCAAAAGAACCCAGATTCTGGTCTCCTCTGAGTGGGTCCATCTGAACTAGTTTGTGAAATTCACCTCTCCATTTTTGCCATTCACAATGGGGGTGGGTATTCCCACAATAATGAAGAAAGTGTACCCTAGCTAATATCTCTAGGATCTCTGCAGATAGAGGCAGAAATGGCCATGGAAGGTCTGGGATGATTCCAAGGCCCACTGGACTAAGCCAAATCCCATTTTATTGTTCAACTCACACCCCCAAAATAAATTTTGTAGCTTCAATCACAGGAAAAAAATGAAAACTTTGAGGCTATAAAACCCCTTGGTTTTTCTTTGTGTATTGAGACTTCATGGAAAATTCTGGAGATGGAGGAAGGAATGAAGAAAGCATTGAAGTTGAACAAATAAATCACACACAAAATAATATTGCACATATATCCTGGGATTCTTTCTACCACTTGTGAACTAGACAAGGATGAAATGACATCTTGGTTTCATGATTGAAGAGTTCATATGCTCTTTTACTTTATCGCTACTTACTGTCTGAGTTTGGCTTTTAGGGACACTTCTCCTAGGCCATCTGGTTACCTTATATCCTCTAGTCAAGAGCAGATAGGGAGGTACTTGAGTAGCCTATGTCAAGAGCAGGATCCAATAACTCTGAGCAAGAGAGGAGGAGCCATTTGGCCAAAGGGCTCTTCATTCCCCTTGGTCCCCCCAGGACCCACCTGAGCTTGCTTGCTTCCCTGTCTGGACCAGCAGTCTGGGCTCCATGTCCCGCCCAACTGCCCTGTGAAGAGTATCATTTGTCAAAGACCCTGTTCTCCAAAGTGCCTGCTACCAGATAAATTAAACCCAGTTTTAATTATAGAAACACAGAACATCTGAATCATAAAGGGCCTTAAAAATCACCTTGCCCACGATGTCAATGAATAAACATATAAAGAATCACAGAATTAAAATGTCACCGTTGTGCAACCATCATCTTAGTAATGGATTTAGACAATGATCATCAATGTATGCTGAAGCTATAGGGTCCAAGGCTATGTTAGTTTTATTTCTTGGTTTTCAGGGTGTCTGCCCAATTTTTCCATTGTAAAAGTAGCTTCTCCCCCTTTGAAATCACAAACCTAACAATAATAATAAGCCAATAATGGAGCAGACTTACATAATGTGTCTCCTGATGTGATGCATTAACAAGAACATAACATCATTTGTGTAGTATTTTTAGAATAAAGAGCTGGGGGAAATGTACCTTGTCACACAAATTGGGAAACTGATACTCGACAAGGAGAAGGAACTGAGTCAAAGACTGAGATTGGAATCTTTTCCCCATGGCCTCTTGGTGCACCATCTAGTTCTGTGATGATGATGTTGTTGATGATGATACATTCATTTTTTTACAAGCAATATTTTTTTTGAGTTTCTACTATGTGCCAGGTAGTGTGCTTGGCACTTATGAGTCAACAGTGAATAAAACAAAAGATCCTTGCCTTCATGGGGCTTATATCATCTTCATATTATTTCATCTTTATCTTCTTCATTACTGTCCTCATCATTGCTATTTCATTATAGTCACCATCTTTTAAATGCGTAGGCCTTGTGGAAAGACTCCCAAATAGATATATCCCTAGGACCTGGAACAGCATAGGTGCTTAATAAATAGTTGTTATTTTGAATTAATGAATATGTGCATGTGTGTGTGTGCACATCATGACTGTATGTATAATGCCACTCCACTTCTGCACCTTAGCTCAATCTGTCCCCCCTGCTTGGAACAGCATCCCCACTTCTCTCTTCTTACTAGCTTTTAAGGCAGACTCATTTCCTCAGTAATGGCTTCCCAAGAGGACCTCCTCCTCTTAACAACCAAAGTGTTTACCAGTCATTTGATTCTCATCACACACAGTATTATGACAGTTTGGGGACTATAGCTTGGTTATTTAACTCTGTTAATGGCCACTGATGAATTTGGGTAGGTTCCTCCAAGGTGAAATAATTTCCAGTTTCCCAGGAGCCCTGTGAAAATAATGATGCCCTAACAAAAGAGCAGCTAATACAATTTTAGGCTCTGAGAAGAGAGAATAAACCTCTCTGCCCCTTCTCTAATGAGGACCCTTGGCATGCAGAATCTTTCTGGCTGGTCACATGGGTCTGATTGCATTTCTGCCTCCAGCCTGCCTGTACAATTCAGTGTGCTCACCTGTACAATAAAGGGGTTGGTCTCTGGGCACTGGGATCCTTTACAGTTTTCTATTAGGCTTCATTCCTCTTGACTTCAGGAAGGGAAGAAATAGCCAGGACATTTGAGAAAATACAGTACCTTCTCAAATGGCCCCTGCACCAACATGTCTGCCCTGCTCTAATTAAAAGTGCAGTGCACAGACACTTGGATATTGGCCTTAATTAAGATAGCCAAATGAAAAGTCTACAATTACAGCCAATGCACCACGTAAAGAACTGATTTTCCAAACCCTGAGCTGGGTAATTTTCTCAGGAGGCCATACACAAATGATGCAGGGATAGAGGAAGGAAGGTGTTTTGTTTTGTTTTTTCTTTATTTTTTTAGAATATTTTCTTCCACAGAAGGCCTTCCAAAGACAAACAAATGGCCAGAATTTCAGGCAGGACCCTCTTCTCCTTTTCTCCTTCTTCACTGCTCCACAGCTCCAGGGCACACTGGCATATGATGTGACAGCCAGTATGATAGAGTAGCTAAGATAGTGCACTCTGGCATCAGGCAGACCTAGGTCTTAATCTCAGCGCTGTCATTCACTAGCTGTGTAGACTTAGCCAATTTACTTAACTTCTGATCCTTTGTTTCCTCGTCTGTAAAAGGGAATGGTGGTACTATCGCATAAGGTCATTGTGATGATTAAATGAAGGGATGCATGTAAAACACTTAGAACAGTCCCTGGCACTTAGTAGGTCCTCTGTCAATGTTAGGAGAAAAATGCCCAAATGACAATATTGGGACACATAAGTACCCATGTCCTTCTCGGAATTCAGGGTGGTAGCATGTTGCATACTGGGGCTGTCCTAGAAAATTCAGCATCTGCCTAGAAAGTAAGTTGTACTCTGTTCTTTGCCAGCTAGTCCTGAACACTTTGCCCAGTGGCTTGACCAAATGGGGATGTACCTCTCTTTGGGGGAAAGAACAGAGATATGCTGACGCTAAGGCCCCGCAGGAAGCTGAGAGAGCAGCTAATACAATCAACCTCTTTCCCACCTTCACCTACAGCCACCCAAAGGACCATGAAACTCAGAAATAGGAAGTGAATTGCTCAAGGTCACACAATAAACTGGTACAGAATTGGTTCCACCTCTTGATCTTTTTCCTGTTTCTTTGATAAATAAGAGTTGAGAAAGAAAATGTGTACAGCACAGAACAGGTGGGAAAATAAAAACAACAAAATATAAATCCAGGAGACTTAAGCTAGTCCCTATATACCAGGGTTTCTGAACCTCAGCACTATTGACATTTTGATCCAGATAATTCTTTGTTGTAGGGACTGTCCTGTGTTTCCACATCCCATTGTAGAATGTTTACCGGTGCCCCTAGCCTCTACCCAGTTCTGACAACCAACAGTGTCTCCAAACACTGTCAAATATCCACTGTGTGTGTAAAGGGGGGTGGCAAAATCTCATGTTGAGACCACTGCTGAGTAGGAACAGCACTGTAAATGCAGTTTCCTCCTCAGCCCTCTTCTCAACTCTTAGCTATCCTGTCTCCAACGGTGATACCATCCATCCCATGGATGATGGCTCCCAGATGGGTGTCTTTAGCTTTCACCTCTCCTACCCACTCCACAGCCTACTCAACATCTCTCTTGCACATGTTATATGCATCTCAGATAATATGTCTAACACTGAACTCATGATTCTTGATCCTGACTTTCCCCAACTCATTCTTGCCCTCATTCATTTATTGTTATATTAGACAATATCGCACGTCTACTGTGTTAGTTTCCTATGGCTGCTGTTACAAATTAACACGAACTTGGTATGGCTTAAACCACAGAAATTTGTTCTCTCACAGTTCTGGAGGCCAGAAGTCCCGAATCAAGGTGTCAGCAAGGCCATGCTCCCTCCAAATGCTCGAGGGGAGAATCTTTCCTTATCTCTTCCAACTACTGGTGGTTCCAGGCATTCTTTGGCTTATGGCTGCATAACTCCAGTCTCTGCCTTTGTCTTCACATGGTCTTTTCCTGTTCTCTCCCTGTGTCTCTCTCCTGTGTCTCTTATAAGGACACCTGTCATTGGATTTAGGGCCCACCCATATAATCCAGGATGACCTCATCTCTAGTTCTTCAACTTAATTATACCTGCAAACACCTATTTTCCAAGTAAGGTCATGTTCACAGATTCCTGCAGTTAGGACATGGATGTATTTTTTGTGGGGCCATTGTTCAACCTACCACTGCTACTATGCACTGGGGATATTATAGTTGCTGAGGACACAGTGGAGAACAAAGCAGTCCCTGAGCTCACAGAAATTACATTATACTGTAGAGCAATAATAAATGGATAACTATATAATATAAAATGTCAGTGATAAGTGTTAGGAAGAAAAAAAGAAAGCAGGATAAGAAGAGAGAAAATGACAGGGGCTGCCACTTTCGATAGAGTGCTCGGGGAAAGCCTCTCAGAAGAGGTGACGCTCAAGTAGAGAACTGAAGCACTGGAGCCAGGCATGGGAAGGTTGGGGAAAGGCGTTAGAGGCAAGGGAACAGCAAATGCAAAGGCCTTTAGAAAGGATTGTTTGGGGTATGTTTGAGAAAAAGCAAAGAGACCAGAGTGGCTGCTGCACAGGGAACTACCAGAACAGTGGCAGGGCATGAATTTGGAGGGGTTAGCAGGAACCAGAGCACACAGGGAATTGTGGGCCACAGAAAGGGCTTTGGTTTTATTCTAAGTGTGATGAGAACCATTAGACTGAGGCTGGAGGTTGGGGGGGCAACATGACCTGAGATGCATTTTGCAAAGATCAGCCTGGCCGCTATGTGGAAGTGTAGCAGAGTGAAGTGTAGCAGCAGGGCAGGTGTGCGGGCAGTGAGACCAGCCCATGGACAGGGAGAGTCCTATTACTATCCATCCACTTGCTTGGGCTCAGACCCTGAGAGTCATTCCCAGTTTCTCTCTTTCCCTCATCCTCCACATCTAATCCATTGGCAAATCCTGTTGGCTTCATATTCAAAATATATCCAGAATATGACCACTTCTCACCACCTCCATTACTATCCCCTAATCCAAGGCACCGTCTTTTCTTGCCTGGGCTACCATAATAGCCTCTCGACTGGTCTCCCTGCTTCAGTCCTTACCTCCCCAGTCTATTCCCAAACATAGCATCCAAATCAATCTTGTTTAAGCATAAACTAGAACACATCACCCCCTGGCTTAAAACCTGCAATTGTTTTCCCGTGCACCTAAAATAAAATCCAAGCAATCTACCATGGTCCTCAGTATCTGACTTTCACCTAGCCCTTCAATTCCATTCCCTACCTCTCTCAGCCTCACTCACTATATTCCAGCCACTCCAGCCTTCTTCCTGTTCCTTGAACCCTTCCAGTTTGTTCCTACCCCAGGGCCTTTGCACCAGCTATTCCTCTTGGTGGTAATATAGGTTTTCTTAGCTGCTGTCACCTCTTCCAAGAAGCCTCCCTGATTACCTTCATGAAGGTAGGACCCTAACAGTCACCCCATTTTCTTTTATTTTCTTCAAAGCATTTATTATTCTCTGAAATTATATCAGGTATTCTTTATGCTGTATTTATATGGTGGCTTGTTTAATACCTGTCTTTTCTTACTAGAAGGTAAGCTTCTTGAGGCAAGGCTCATGTCTGACTCTTCACTGCCATATCCCCAGCACCTAGCACAATGTCAGGCACACAGTAGTCCCTCAGTTAATCTTTGTTGAGTGAATGAACCTCTCTTACAGTCAGTGCATGGCTGGACAGGAGCTTAAAGACTATCCAGTGGCTGGGCATCAGAATCACCTGAAGGTTCTTTAAAAATCACTGGAAGTCCCCTTCCAAACGTGCTAACTCAAAATCTCCTGGGGCAGCGTCGAGAAATCTGCATTTTGAACAAGTTAAGTTTGTAACAAACACTTGTATAGCACATACTGCTACTGTTTTAAGTATTTTATAAATATTAACTCATTTTACCATCACAATAATCATTTTAATATTCCTATTTTACTGATGAAGAAATTGAGGCACAGGGCGGTTTGGTAATTTTTCCCAAGGTCACCCAGGTAGGAAGTAGGAGAGCCAGAATTCAAACTCAGGCACCCCATCTTCTTAACCACTATTCTATGCCGCCTCTGCACAGTAGATTCTGTGATGAGCTCTGTTCGGGACTCGTAGATAAATTTGCTCCAATGATGACACTGAGGCCCAGACAAGACAATGGACCTCTTTGAAGCCACAATCCTGGATGAGACAGGTTTTATGTCTTCCCATCTCATGAGCATTCCATTCCGTCCAGTCAGTCCATGCTCTGTAAGGAGCAGGGCCTGGGAGCACGTTGCCTACATAAAAACTCAGTCACAAGAGGTTGTCTAGAAATGTTTTGGCCATCGGCATTGATTGTGAAAGAATGTCAGGGAATGCAGGAACACATCCTGGCATTGGGTTCTCTAACCTTCTCTGGGGGGATACAAGCTTGAAGTCAGAGACCCTCTTCCCTCAGAGGGCAACTAGCAAAGCCACAGGCTGCAAAGCCCGCTGATGCTGGGCTAGTTGAGGATGGGATGTAAGAGCAGCCCCTATACTGTCAGCGGAGAGAGCAGTATACGCGGTGGAGCTTATCTGATCTAGTCACAAAAAGTGTGCCAGGCCTCAGCAGCCTCCACTCCCCCACCAGCCCCCACTGAGAGAACCAGGGGATGGCCCAGCCAGATGACATGCCTCAGTTACTCTCCAAGGAGGCCCTGGGCCAAACAGGCTTTTCAATTTCCAGATGCTTTTTAATTAAAATAAAGGCTACTCTGTAACCTGACTTTGAATGGACAAAGTTTCCTTAGTAGAATGACTGTCCAAGTTCACCCTTTTTCCATTACTTTTCATTGAGCAACTGAACGTTTGTAACCAATAAATTATGACTTCAGTCACATGGCGGCAAGGGGCATGGAAGGGTTAAGTGACTTATGGAAGGTCACTCTGCTAGAGAAAGACTCCTTTGTTCCTGCCTCCCCTTTTGCTCCTGCCTCTGCTGGCGTGTATTCTACCTTTGGGAGAGACAGAAAGAGGGCTAGGCTAGCCTCGCTCAGAACAACAGAGGGTTAAGCAACAGTGCTGTGACCTTGTCCATCTGGGAATGCAGACTCTCCATCTCTGCTCCAAAATGGATCTCATGAGCTCACATTTTCTGCATTGGTTGCTCACACCATGAGTTCCAACTGTGCCTCTATCCTCTGGGTACATAGGCAACAGGAGAAAAAAAGCCACTTTTATTTTTATCTAGGCCACAGTTAGAGGAGATGTTTGGGGAGACCTATGGAGAGAAAAGCAAACCTCACCAACTTCTGTCTTGGATTTGCCTTGTCTAGAATTCTAGCATACTAAGGGAGGAAGAGGCCAGACAACAGGATTGGGCTCTGCCCAGATGTGAGAGCTTAAATTTTCTCCTTGATTATAAGTCAACTCAGCCTTTAACAGAGTTCAGAGACAATGGTGCTGTCTGTGGGCTCAGAACAAAGCCCACTGATGCTAGATTCCAGAATTAGATGTGTTCTCAAGTGATGACTGATTCAGCTCCCCTGCCTCACATGGAGAGTGTTATTGTTCTTCACATACCATGCTTAGGGCAACTGAGTGAGGTCCAGATGGTTACATGATTTGGCTGAAGACCCTCAGCTAAGAATTGCGGAAAGTAAAGAGTGAATATTCCCTTGATCATTTTTTTCCTTCCCAAACATTCCCAAACTCCTGTCCTGTGGATCTTCTCATGGGAGCGGAGCCTTTGCCAAGTTCTCTTTTCTCCATTCTGCTGAAAGATTGGGTCTGATCTGTACTGCCAGCTATAAAGACAGGAAGGGGAAGGACTGAGAAACCAATGAGGGAACTTGTTTTAAAGTTTTCCTTGAATGCTCCAAAATAGTTTCCTTCACGACCTGGAAGTACCAAAGCAGTTAGTGTGGTCTATCTTGGGCCACATCTACATGAAACCAACATAGTCAGTAGGAAAGTGGAGAACCCAGTCAACCACTGTTTGAGAGGCTGTTGATGTTTGTTTTTTACAGTTCTAAATTACCCATTTCCATGCACCACAGATGCTTGTGGGTCACGGTGCCTGCGATTGAGGTTATGGGATGAATGTTGTAGGAATAAAGTTTATTTTGTCTTGGGTCCTTTCTCACATTGGCTTTCTTTTATTGGCTGCATGAGCTTTTCTTGTTTGGCTCTACTGAAGATGCAGAACCATCCCTGCCCTCTACCCCAACCCTTCCATTTCATTTCTGAATGGCCTTTTGGATGGGGGCTCTCTTGGTTTTGCAGATTAGGAGTATCTCCATAGATCCATTTCAAGCTTCCCAAGGGACTTCAAGGCATGAGGCTGAGAAAAAGAATTTTAGGATTTAGTGCTTAGGATACTGTTCCACAACATGTCATCCTGAAGCTAGAATTTCTGGGGAAGATCCATGATATCAGGTCCCTTTGGGCAACCTTGGTGTCCTCCTTTGCCATTAAACTTGTGAAGTGCCACAAAAAGGGCCATATCCTAAATGATTCCAAAGCAGACTCTTGGGCCAAGATTTTAGTTTCCAAGGCAAGTGTCTTCTGTTTCACCCCTGTAGGGAAATGTCGTAATCATATCCAACAGATGTATGGCTTCAAAAAAGCAAAGGGTGGTAGGCTTTAGAAATATCCATATGTTGAACATTTTCCCTTTCATCTGCAGGATAGACACTGTGTGAACAATGTTGCCCAGTCTCACGCTAGTTTATAGCCACATTTCTTCTCATAAACAGAAGAGTAAAGACAAGTGAGGGACATCTGAGGATTGGTCAGCAGTACCTAGGTCAGGTTGTTAGAAGCTTCAGGCTCTCATTCTGGGATTCAGTTATGTTGGAGAACAAGGCCAGTCCCAGTCCTCCCTCTACAAATGGAGATCAAAACACAGTGTCAGCCAAACTGTCCACAAATCTCTCCAGCATTTGACACTTCCTATCAGTAAATCCCATCTCTCTGCTAGGGAGGTGGCAATCTGAAGCAGCTTTCTTAGGCCAGAGGGCTTGGTGACCAGGATGGGCTCTGCGTCCCACACCACTTCTCATTTGGTGCACTAAACCTATCCATTTGTGAAAATGTTTAGGATTGTGATGAGACTTTCACATGATAGAGTTTCTAGGCTGAAAAGAAATGGCCACAGAATTATGGGCCATTTCTTTTCTCACATCCTGTCACACAAATCCACTCTTTTTTTCTTTTCCGTCTTCTTCCTTCCTGCCTTCATGCCTCCCTGCCTCCCTACCTTCTTCCCTCCCTCCCTCACTCCCCTTCTCCCTCTCGCCTTCCCTTTCTGCCTTTACTTTCTCTTCCTACTCTCTCTTTTTTTTCTTTTTTTAAAAGTAAGTTAGCCTGCAGAGGCTCACCCAGTGTAATTTCAGCAAGTTCACAAGCCTGGGATGTTTCTCTCCTCTCACCTTTTCCTCTATAAGTACTGACTAGATCCCCCAAAGGGCCATTTCAGCTTAAGCAGACACACAGGGGGTGGGGAAGACATCTTCTCATGACTTACATAAGGAGTTTGAGCTTTGCCATAATCCCCAGTAACTCTCAAGTTTGCCTCTAATAGTATATCTGAAGGGGTCTCTGAAATGACAAGATTTATGGGGGTGCCCAGTGGTACATTCAATAAAGGGGAAAACCTCACTAGATCCACTCTGAAGTGTCCTGACCCACCAGCCAGTTGCCTATTACAGGGTATTGTGAGTGCACCAACTTGTGTACAGTAAATAACCAGCCCCTAAATTGTTTACTAGTATATTGTGAATTGAATTTTTTTTCAAATGAAGCTCCCTTTTGGGGTATCACTCATGACTTCTGAAAGAATTCTTTGATCTGATGGAATGAGACTCATGAGAACTGAGAGAATGAATAAATGAAAAGAAGATCTTTTTAAGAGCCATTCAAGAGTGTGAAACCATCTCTGGTGGTGACATCCCTCCCACTGGAGGAGTACAAGGACAGGATGGGTCTCATGACTTATCAGAATCATGAGTTTTCTTGACGTTCATATTTATCAAGGGTATTTTCTCCAGAGAGCAGGGATGAGCCTCCAAGCAGCTGGTTAGATTAGCAGCACAAACATTTCTGTCAAAGAGGAAGATAACTGAGTATCGCCTGATTTTAGTACAACTACCACAGGATGCTCCAGAGATACTATTTAATAACAAAATAGAAAAGAAGAGAGAGCAAGAGTGTGTGCAAGGAAGAACAAGCTTCATGCGCCTCTGAGCATACAGCCAGCTAGGGTATTGGGACCACCTAGAGACACCCTGTCAGTCTCTGCATTCTGCTCTTGGAACTTGTAGAGGGGAGCCCTTAAGGTTATCTAATAATGCTAGAATCCCTCCACAGTCCCCACACCAAATAACTACCCATCCTGTCCTTGTACTCCTCCAGTGGAAGGGCTGTCACCCAGAGATGGTTTTGCACTCTTGAATGGCTCTGAAAAAGATTTTCTTTTCATTTATTCATTCTCTCAGTTCCATTTACTGAGCATATACTATATGGCAGGCACTGCAGTTTGTACTGGGGATACAGCAGTGGATAAAACAAATGGGACCCCTGCCATTATGGAGTTTACATTCTGGTGGGGAGATAGCTAAAAAAGGAACAGAACTCCCCCCACCTGGCTCCATCACTCTCTGTCCCTTTACTCACGGGTTTGTGGTGCCCAAAATGTAACCCAATGACTCTAGAAGGCTTTGCTTGATTTACAGGGCCAGGGCAGAGCTTTTTTATACTGAAGACTAGATTTTTTATGAATGCAACCTAAGACCACTTTTGCTTTTTGGTTCACTGGCCACCCCAGACATTGACTTACAGTGGGCTGTCAACAGAAACCCCTAAGCCTACCCCCCTCTTTTTTTTTTACTTGTTCTATCATTAAGCCAGTTTTCTCCTATCCTATGTTTGTGCAATAGATTTCTTTTGGACCAAAGTACAAGACTTTACATTTATCTCTGTTAAATTTTATTTTGCTAAAATACTGTCATACTGTCTATTGAGCTAGTTTGCAATTCTGTAGAGCAATAAATTTTGCCCTTTGCAAAATTTATTCAGGGCCTATATATAAAACTTACAACACTGGGTTATCACAGAGAGAAGCTGGGTCTTAGCCAAAGTTGAAGGCCTGACAAAACCAAAGTGTCACGGGAGTTTCAATTCATGGGGTTAAAATTTTTTTTAGCAAACATATTATGCTTTGGTTCAGTAAAGTAGTGCAGGGAACTCCCATGCATAGCATAGATCATAGCCTTCTCAAAGATCTCCAACTGCTCACCATGTGGTTGAGTTTGGTCTGTGAACTTGAAATCCAGCAGTGTCTTGGTTAGGTGGAGAAGGGGGATTTTCAGAGACCAAACCCTCAAGGCAATGGGACATTACTTGGAAAAGGTTCCTGTGACTGCTAGCTCTTGGTGTGAGCTGCATTAAGCTAGGGCATCTCCTTGTTTTGTTTGCATGGTGCGACTGGAGGCTACACAGGGACTTGGTGTTCCATAGGACAACAGAAAGACCAGTCAATGGCTCTCTGTTTCATGGAGACCAGTCAGAGAAGGTTCCTTGGTGGTGTGCTCAGAGACTGCGATTCAGCAGCTAGTGAACTCAGCCAGCTAGGCAGGCTAGCAAGTTAGGCAAACACCCCTAACCTCCTCCACCCCACCCCCAACCAACCCCACATTCTTGAGGTTTTCGTTCACCAGACCTGAGTGAAAGACTGCCTGCCTGACTGCTAATTATTCCTGGAAGTGGCATGCTATGAAGTCTGGAAACATTTTCTGCAAACATTGGCCCACAAGAGGCGAGCTATTGAGTTCTGGAAGCCAGGAGGCTGGAGGTGGGAGGGGGCTTGGGAGGCATTCCTCAAGCATGAGGCAGTTGGGTCCCTTTGCCTGCTAGATCTCTGCTGTAAGGTCAGAGGAAACAGATGCATGAAGGACAGTCCCCAAGGTGGCATGGGACCACCCAAGGGAGTTGGGCTTTTCAGATCTGTTTCTCAAGTGAACATAGGAGGCTGGGCTGGGGGCTCCCAGGGAGCAAGAGCTGGGCTGTTGCTGCCTTTCTATTGTCAAAAAAAGGTTTCATCTGCCACCCAGCCAAACTTTGCTTGCACACATGTTTTCCAGAGACAGAGACAAAAATGTGTTTCTCGGGGTGGGGGTGGGGTGGGGAGACTGGAGTGACAGTTACATTAGCCGTATGCAGGGCCATCCTCATCACCTCGGCATTTCCTGGAGATGGTTGCAGCCTCCTGTGAACCCCAGCCAAAGTTCTATCGAGATCCAGGGCAAGCCCCATGGCCAAGAGCATGCTGGCCTGACTCAGAGGGAAGAACAGGAGACTTCAGGGAGAGGAGCCAGGCGTATAGGGCCCCTCCACCGCCAGAGCCCACTGCCCATTTTGGCCTTGTCTTAGAGGCCTGCTCTGTGCCTCACCCTCCAGGAACACCAGACTACCCCAGCACCCTGTTTACACCAGGAAGACTCCGGCCCTGTGCCCTCTGGCCCCAATGCTCTTTTCCCACTGCTTCTTCCTCCTAACTCCTACCCATTCTTCAAGACACCCCTCCAGAGTCACGTCCTTTGGAAAGCCTTCCCTGGTTCCCTCTGTGTGTGTTTGGCCTTCTCCTCTGGCTCCCACAAAACGTGTTTCCTCCAGTCACAGCATTTCTCACTCATCTCCAATTTAGAATGCACAAGTCACCATTCCACCTCCTTTACGTGTATTAGCATTTCATCCTCACCACTTGACAGTGTTATCGATCTCCTGATTTTATTAATGAGGGAACTGGGAAACTGAGAGTTTAAGTAACTTGCCTGACATCACACAGCTAGGGTGTGGTGAGGACAGGATTTGAACCTAAGCTGTTTGGCTCTGGAATGTGTCCCACTGGAAAATGAACTCTTTGGGGGCAGGTGAGTCAAATCATCCCTGAATTCTCAGAATAAGCACTCCAGAGATATTGGGTGAACTTAACTGAACCACATGAAACCACAAAGCCCATGGGGAAGACCCTGAAAAGGTGGGAAGGGCCAGAAAAAGAGGTAGTCCCTAATGGCACACCTCTCCCACCTACCCCTGTGGACAGATGTTCAGGCCTAGCAGATGCCACCATGGGTGAGCTCCTGGGAGCATAAAGGCCAGAATGATGCCTGGGGCCCCACCTGGGGAGGCAGTCTTTGGGAGGCCATATTCCAAGGCCAGACCCATTTCCACTGGTCCTGCCTGCCCCTTGCCATCCAGTGTAGCCACAACTCATTTTGTTTTGGTTAAAGACAACAATGGACTTACTCACTGGTGGAAGTAGTTGGGGTGGAAGGAGGCTTGGCTCTTCTATGTTTGAAGGATTCATACTTAGCCCATCATGCCCCAATCTCAGGGAGATTTGGAGGGACCAGGAGGAAATCTTTCCTAGTCCTAGAACATTTTTATCTTCAACCTCGAAGCCTTTGCAGGAAGGCTTCACCTATGTGGAATTCCTATAGACAAGTGTGAGCTGGCCATTAGGGGTGAATTTAGACCTACTACCAGTCCTTCCCAGGGCCCTCAGAGGCCCTTTTGTGGAAATAAACAGACAACTCTGTAAAAAAAAATAAATACTGAACACAATACCCAGGATCCAGAGCACTGAATTATAAGTCTAGGCCGCCAACTCTAGACAGAGTGGCCATGGGTGTGGGCGCTAGACAAGAACTGCCTGGACTGGCATCTGGGCCCCACCACTTGATTGTGTGACCTTAGGTTCCTCATCTGTAAAATGAGGATAAAAACAGCACTCACCTCACAGGTTAATATAAGTATTAAATCATTTAACTGAAAACAGCTCCTAGCACATAATTAATGTTCAAAGATGGCACATTGTTATTATTAGTCTTGGTTTTTATACCAATTAGCTCATGGCCTTGGGCAAATCTTTTATTTTTTCAGTTTCTCATCTAAAAAAGAAGGGGTTGAACCTGATCCTGAAGACCCCTTATAGCTCTCACTTTCTATGATAGCATATTTTTCCACCTTAGTTTAAAATTTCTTTTTTAAAAATTGAGGTATAGTTTATATTCAGTTTAAGTGTTCAAACTTCATGATGTGGCTCTGTGAATTGTTACATACCCATGTACCTGCACATACATCTGTATGCACCACTCAGGTCAAAATCTAGAATGACTCTAGCAAATCACAGACTTCCTTTCTTGTGCCCCCTTCCAGCCAAGCCTCCCACCCCCACCCAAAGGTAACTACTATTCTGACCTTCATCACCATAGATTAGTTCTGCCTCTTTGCACTTTATTAAGTGAAACCATAGAATCATGTAGTATGCATTGTGCCTGGCTTGTTTTGTCCAATATTATCTCCTGGATGCATCTGCATTTTATGTGTGCTGATATTTTTTTTTAATTGCTGAGTAGTGTTCCATTGTATGGATATATCACAATTTATCCTTTATCTAGTAGATGGACATTTGAGTTATTTCTAGTTTGGGCTATTACCAATAGTGATACTATGTACATTCCATACTTGGCTTTTGGTGAACATACTTATGCATTGCTATTGGGTGTATACCAAGGAATGGAATTGCTGGGTCATAGGGCATGCATCTGTTTAGCATTAATAGGTATTGCTGAACCATTATAAAAGTGGTTTTACTAATATACAGTTCCACGAGCAATGTAGGAGTCCTATTTGCTATACATCTTTGCTCATACTAAGTATTGTCAGCCATCTTACTTTACCCATTTTGGTGTGTGTGCTTCTGACTACAACTGTATCTATGTTGCTATAGACATGGTGACACATAAGTATCGTTGCAGGTTGTCTTTGACTAGCCTGATGTAGATCTTCAAGAAGGAAGCCATTCCTAGCACAACCTCTGCAGTGGGCACTAACATTCAGGATGAAAATATATAAGGAACATATTTCCAAATTGGCCTTCTAACAGTGGCTGCTTCAGAAGAAAGGCTGCACTATGCTAACATCATTTGGAAAAATGTTACTTGGGAGCAAAGACAAAGCAGTTCCAACCTTAATTTCTAACTTCTGGCTGTTTTTGCAGGCCCAGGAATTTAGAATTGAATAAAACTGACCACCCATCCAGGACACCTCCAGAGGAATCCAAGGGTGTAAGTGCCAGGTGGTTAGAGATCCACAATGTTTTTTTTATAGCAGCTTTATGGAGACATAATTCACCTACGATAATATTGTATTCACAGAGTTGTGCAATCATTATCACTAATTCCAGAACATTGTAATCACTCCAAAAAGAAACCCCGTACCCATTAAACAGTCACTCCTGTTCTCCCCTCCCTGCAGCCTCTGGCAACTACTAATCTTCTTTCTGTCTCTATGGATTTGCCTATTCTGGAAATTTCATATAAACTGAATTATATAATAGGGGGCCTTTATGTCTGGCTTTTTTCACTTAGCGTCCGATTTTCAAGGTTCATCACACTGTAGTGTGCATTAACACTTCATTCCTGTTTCTGGCTAATACTCCACTGTACAAATATATCACAGTTTGTTCATCCACTTGTCTGTCGGGCATTTGGGTTGTTTCCAATTTTTGGCCATTGTGAATAGTGCTGCTATGAATAACCATGTACAAGTTTTTGTGTAGGCATGACTTTAATCCTCCTGGGTACATATGTACCTAGGAGTGGAATTGCTGGGTCCTAGGATAACTCCATGATTACCTTTTTGAGGAACTGCCAAGCTGTTCTTCAAAGCAACTATGTGATGTTACAATCGGACCAGCAATGCATGAGGGTTCCGATTTCTCCATATCCTCACCATCACTTGTTATGTTCCATTTTACTTTTTATTATAGCCATCTTAATGGGTGTGAAGTGGCACTTCATTATGGCTTTGACTTTTACATTACCCTAATGACTATTTATGAGCATATTTTTATGTGCTTATTGGGCATTTGTGTATCTTCTTTGGAAGACTGTATGTTCAGATCCTTTGATCATTTTTAATTGGGTTATTTGTCTTTTTATTATATGGAGTTGTGAGTGTTCTGTATATATTCTAGATACAAGTCTCTTATCAGGTATATAATTTGCAAAATTTTTATCTCATTCTGTGGGTGGTCTCTTTACTTTCTTGAATGTGTGCTTTGGAGCACAAAAGCTCTTAATTTTGATGAAGTCCCATTTATCTATTTTTTGGGGGGGTGTTGCTTGTGCTTTGGGTATCAAATCTAAGAAACCATTGCCTAATCCAAGGGCAGAAAGATT
Source organism: Cheirogaleus medius (assembly GCA_008086735.1). NCBI lineage: Eukaryota > Metazoa > Chordata > Mammalia > Primates > Cheirogaleidae > Cheirogaleus > Cheirogaleus medius. The sequence goes on from VBSM01002707.1 coordinate 289,957, forward strand.
TACACTATGTTTATTTCTAAGAGTTTCATAGTTTTAGCTCTTGCTTTTAGACCATTGATATATTTTGACTTAATTTTTATATATGATGTATGGTAAGGGTCCAACTTCATTCTTTTGCATGTGGATATCCAGTTGTCCCAGCACTGTTTGTATTAAAAGACTATTCTTTCCCCCATTGAATTGTCTTGACACCCTTGTTGAAAGTAAATTGACCATAAATGTGAGGGTTTATTTCTGGTCCATAGCATTTGTAACTGATGTAAAAGAATGGTCAGATATGGAAGGCCCACAATAGTCCCAATGTCTCAGGGTAGCATACCTGGGGGCCTCTTATCCCTCCATCCACTCTGCAAAGAAAGGGCCACCACCCAGTGAAATGGTAGTCACTGAAATTAGGACTAATGACTCAACTTGAAAGCAGATCATGCAGGACAGTAACACGTTTCCAGAACCAACCTCCCTTTCTCTGGAAAGTTAATGCTTCAGTGTAGACCCTGTTCCTCTTTCTGAGCATGCTGCCCTGAGTCTAAGAAAAGTCTTCCCTCCTTTCCCCTTAGCTGGGCACTTCATCTAATGTTCACCCTCCTAAGACTGCCTATTCTCCATCTAAGCTGTAGTTAGAGCCCACAATTTCAGAAAGCAGAAGGACTTGGTTTCATTTTTCTTCTCAAAGGAAAAACACTCTTGCCTGCACCTTCTTTGCCCTTCACACAGCCTGTCACTTTGGGCACCCCCCCCAACAAGTGGCAATGGACTTATTCTGGACTTGTCCTTCCTACTTTTGCTGACAGGCTTCCAGTTGACAGTGAGCACCTCATAGTTGAAGCAGACTGCTGAGGACAGAAAGTGAGCCTCCTGCTAGCTTTGACCTACCACCTAATGACCCCTTGGTTCAAGCCTTCAGGAGATTCTTAACCTCTTGACTAATAGGATTCCCTGACTTAGGAGGGGCAGAGTGCCGGAGTGGAAAGGGGGCAGGCTTTGGCACCAGACAGCCTGGGTTTGAGCCCCTGATTCTGCATCCGCTTTCTATGCAGACACAGAGATACACTGCTCACATCCCGTGTCTAGAAACAACCCGCTGACCAGGGGGAGGAGTGTGGTTAGTTGACAGCCTCCAGCTGTAAGCTCCTTTAGGGTCTGCTCCAGCTTTTGAGCCAAGGTCATGCTGTTCTTGAGGTGGCCCCTAGCCAATGACTGATCAGGAGGTGATACAAGGCCTATTTCCACCACACAGAAGACTCCTCTGAAAGGTGGTCTTTACTCCAGAGCTCCATGTTGGGCACAGACTTTGGCAGGTCTGTTTAGTGGCCCTAGAGGCATTTTAGATGTCTCTAGCCCTCTTGTTGGTCTACCTCTCTATGGTCCCATTTTGGCTCATGGAGAAAGGAAGTTCCACCATCCTCTCCACCTTCTTGGAAGTAGTGCTTCTAGCCACTCTTCTGCTTCTGCCCTCAGATAAAACCTGAAGCTAATTAGTGCTAAGATTTCAACGTCCTAATCTGCATATCACCCCACACTGTAGCTGGGCTCTTCTGGGCCTCTGGATCCCTTTCTGGAAAGCCAGTCTAGGGACCCAGGTTCGTGGGTCTTCTGCCTCTATACTAACTCAGGCCCTGAAGGACTTTCTGATGGGAAGGTACCTGACATTCCCCAAGGCTAAAAAGGTCCAGGTTTAGAGCAGCCAAATTTTTTGCCTGGTTTTTGTGTGAATTGGGGGAGAAAGGCAATTTTCAGCTTGCTTAGATGACCACAAACTATCATGGTGACTCTGTAGGGAACATCTCAAAGGCAGATTATAATTGAAACTAGGCATCTGAAAAAACTGGGGCTTTCTTCCCGAACAGCTGGTTCTCAAAGTGTGGTTCCCAGACCACCCGCATCAGCATCAGCATCAGCATCAGCATCACCTGGGAACTAACTGGTTAGGAATGCAAATTAGGGGGCTGCACCCTGGACCTACTGAATCAGAAACTCTGGTGGTAGGACCCAATCATCTATTTTTTACAGGTCCTCCAGGTCTGATGCACCCTCAAATTTGAGAATGTTCTGCAAGTTTCTAAATTCCACTGCCAGAGAAAGGAAGGATGTACTCTTACTGTGTTCTGCTCATGCCCATAACTGGTGCTTTGTGTCCTTAGTATGACTTAGGGGCACGTGCCAGGTCCATATAACTTCAAAGTTTCTTGTTCTTTATATCCTGAACCCAAGGAAACACATTCCCTTTTTTCTCTGCTAGCTGAACAAAGATGAAATATAGCCCAATGTTCCCCCCAACAGAAAGATTTATTAATTTGTACTAATGACTGTTTAGAAAAAAACATAAAAACCAGTGTCCTTGTTGAATGCTCCTTCTCGAGGGCAAAATGTGGATGTTATCTGTAAAATCAACAAATTTGTCACCAAAGTGAAATGTTATCTTTTCCTGAGGACTTTCCCAGGCAGCTCAAGGCCTCAATGACTAGATAGCCTCCCCTCACCCCATGATCAGATGAAGAGTTAGAGCTTGCAGCCATAACTCAAATGCTTTAAGACAGCTCAGTTGTGTGTTTGTTTTCAGGTTATGAGCTTTGCTCAGACCCAGCAAAAGAAAGGAGACCGTGAACCTGTTCAAAGACTCAAAGTATCCCCGCAGACCTTTGCTTCCTTACCAGTGTGTGCTGATAAACACTTAACAATCTGCACATATATGTGTGCCTACATATATATATATCTTTATTATAAATGTGTAGCACACAATTTACAAATAACGAAATATACAACATTCATTATTGTGAATTTCATATAGCCAATTAACTCTCATAGTCACACTTTAGATGATTTCTGTCTAACTCTTGTATCCATAGCCAACCTAAGGTGGCAATTAACAAACAATTGTTCTGACATGAGTATTGGTTGATATATTGGTTTACATTAGTGAACAAGGCTAAAGTGAAAGAACAACAAAATGCATGTCAAAATTTCTCTGGTTCATGTCAGTGACCTAAGTGACTTCTTTACTAAATCAGACAATAGTTTTAAAATACTGGAATCATATTTCCTCAGTTTTTTTGTGCTATTTATAATGCAACAGCTACAGAGACAACACAATTTTAAGTTTCATCTGATCTGTTAACATTTTCTCTATCACTTTCTTAAGCCTAGACCAGGGGTTGTCAAACATTTTTTGTTAAAGAGCCAGATAATAAATATTTTAGGCGTTGCGGCCACATATTCTTTTTCATTTTTTTTTACAACCAATTTAAAATGTAGAAACCATTCTTAGCTCATGAGATATACAAAAACAGACTGTGGCGGGGAGTTCTTGACCCTTGGTCAAGACAATCATCAAAACAATAGATTAAGCACTGATTTGTGGCATTTGCCAATTTCCGAGATGTGAATACTCCTACTATGGCCTATTTTTTTCAAACTACCAACTTGATGTCACTGAATGTGGAGTTGAAGAGAGATGTGCAGTGGCAAAACATTACATAGTATTAAATATTTTCACTACACTGTTACAAAAGACACAAGTAACCTCAAGAGCATGGATGATAGTAAAGTGTAGTAAAATAATTAGGACTGGATGAGTTTTGAGTATTTATTAACTTTGTTTTTAATGTGATTTATTTAATTATAATTTTATATCATTTAATTTTTAATAATGGTTGTATCTAACAACCAGCTCTCAAAATTAATAATTGGCTCTCATGGAGTGGTATGAGCACACCAAACCTCAACGTGGTCTTTTTCTTGGGGGGTGGGTAGATAAAAAGAGAATCTTCACTCAATTTGGTCCATTATTCCCTGTAACAAAAGGATTTACTACAGGGTTTCTTTGAAGCTGGGAGTTTCCCTGGCTCTTCTAAAATAGGAAATGATTTTAGATGTTATTTTTACATATTTTCAAAAAGAGGCCTGTCTCTATTCTCAACAGCTTCCTGACCACCTTTTGCTTCCAAATAATGAGAACTATTTAAAGGAAAAAGGAACTACTGTAGTGTGGTTTTAAGAAAAGCACATACTTTGCTCTTTCAGAAGTAGTTACACAATAGTTCTGCTCATAAACTTGGGAAGAGTTAAAATAGCTTTCCATGGCCTTCCCAAGGCTGTGATTTTCCCCTCATCAGCTAAGGTAATGCCACTCGTTGTGCTCATACATTTATTCAAGTATTTGAGCATGTATCATCTGCCAGCCACTGTGCTGAGCCCTGGGGACACAGCAGAATGCAAGAGAGACATGGTCCCTGCTGAATAAATAATTATGGAGATCATTATTTACTTACACTTTTCATGAGTACCTAAAGGAGAACATACAACATAGGGGTCTGACCTATTCTTGGGGGTTCAGGATGTGACATTTAACCTGATACCTGAAGAATGAGTAAAAAGGCAGGCAAAGGAAGAGGCAGAAGGAAGTAGAACAGCCTTCTCCCCAAGTGATGTAAACACCTATATATAAGATGCTTGCATGAAGTACAGGTACACATACAGTACATAAACAGTTATATAGTATATATCTTTGGTATTAATATTTCATGGGGGAGAAATTAGGAAAAAAATGTTCAAAATAGCTCCGGGGGGGAGGGTTGATATTTTTTTACAAACAACGTTGAGAAACATTGGTCTGTATAAAGAACTGGGTGCTCTTGAGCTATTACAGTAGCAGTGGCAGAGCTATGATGCTGACCTCCTCCCATGAGGACTGACTACGTGCCTGCAGGCTCCAAAGCCTGGTATTAAGACAGGAAGTTACAGGATTCATGGTTTCCAGCAACTCTGGAAAATTTCCTCTATCATCTTTCAAATAATGCCTCTTCCCCAAAGCGTTTACTCTCTCCTCCTGGAACTCCAGCTGGACATTTACTGGAACTTCTTATTCTATCCTCCAAGTAGCTTAACTTCTCTTTCATGTTTTCCATCTCTTTATTACTCTGCACTGCATTCTAGATAATTTCCTTAGATCCATCTTCTGTGTCACTCAGCCTCTCATAAACTGTGTCTGTTTTGCTTAATCCCTTTATCGAGTGCTCTTTTTTCCATTGCAATGCCTGTTTTTTGGTTCTTTTTCACATTCACCTATATTTTTCAAATCATTCTGTTCTCACCTTATAGTTCCCATTCCTTTTGAAAATCTCTTTGGATATTTTAAGCATACTCATTTTAAGGTCCTTTCAGATTTCTCTATTAGCTGTAGTTCCTAAGGTATGAATTCTCCCATTTGTTGCGCCAGTCTCATGGCGGTTTATTTTCTCATGGACTTAGCATGTTTTAGCTGTGTGTTCATCTTCAGAGGCATAGTTACAAACACAGACTCATGTGCTATCCTGCTTGGGTTTAAATGCTGGCTCTGCTGCTTAGTAGCTCTGTGACCTTAGATAAATTACTTAATCTCTCTGTTCTTTAATTTCAGTATCTGTAAAATAGGGCTGTTCTAAGAATGAGTTAACATAAGCAAAGAACTTAGGACAGTGTCTGGCACGTCATTAAGCACTCGGTTAGTGTTGTTATTACTGTTGTTTGGCAGGAATTGTTTTACCTTGGAGTCTTTCATATTCTAGGTTACGTGACTCCCCACTCTCAGCTCAAAGTGGCCAGTACACTTCTGAACTGTGTTTTTTCCCCCCATCCCCGCTTACAGGCCAGCCCTTCCCACTTCTAACTTTCTATGAGAGCTCAGATCCCAGTACCATCCTCACCCTTTCATTAAAACCCTTCACCCAGAATGCACGACCACTTTTAATCATGCAATAAATTATGTAGTTATAATTTCTGCTCACTGCTGTGGCTTTGAGCCTCCTCCTCACTTCTGGCACTAGGACGTGTTTATTTTTGCTTTTGATCTCTACTACATATTTAATTTTAAAAAAAACCAATATGTTTGGAGTGGGGGAGGAGCTTCCCGCAGCAGCTCAGACAACCATAATGACCAGCAATCTCTGAACATTCTTTCTAAAGAGACTTATCTCTCATTTGGCAGTGGGATCCTTGAGAGAACCTGGGACGAAGGCTAGATTCCTTGAGGGAAGAGACATGTTTTATTTGTTTTTGTATTCCCTGTGCCTGATATGCTCGACATATGTTTACTGAATTAAGAAATGAATGCCTACATTGGTAACAGCAAGCACCACACAAGTGGCCAGCTCACTGCTTGGTTTCTCAAAGAATTACCACCACCATGATGTGACTCCCTCCTTGTTCCTGTGAATAAGTTCTGTCAAAGTGATATAATTTCTAACAAATGAAAGTAGGTATCATTCAATCAGTGACTATCTTAAGAGTGAGGACCAGATGTGGGTTTCTTTTACTCTCTAAGCAAAATACCAAACTGGGAAACACCGCAGAGGCCACAGATTATTCTGACTTTCAGACTGTTGTTTTTAAAGCACCAGAGTAAAATGTTAAGCAGGTAGCTGATGCAATCTGGCTCAGTAAGTGTATAGCTCTATTTATATAAAGACACACACATATATCAGGCCATCAGCAATATTTGTATAAACAGTGACTCTCCTATGAAGGTAAAGGCCACCCCCCCCTTCAGTTCCAGTGACTGAGATACATTTTTCCAATCCTGGGGGCAAATACAGATGCAGCAATTCCTTCTTCCCTTTGGAAATTTGGCAGGTATGGCAGTTCTGCCTCTGTTGCCACATTCTCTCAGGATTTTATGACTCTGTGCACATGGCCTCTGTGAAGGCTTCGCTTAGGTCACCTTACGCCTTGGCAACCAGCATGGTGTATGACGATTCAGGAAGACCCTGGTGTTTCCCAGATGGGGCGAGATCTGGCTGTACAATTACTGCCCTCCAGCTGGGAAATGTGACATGGAGGTGATGAAGTGGCTGCTGAGAAGGAGGCAGTTTGACTCTGAATTTGGTCTGTTCTTTATTTAAATCTAAAGATTAAACACACACACATATGTATAAAATCAATCTTTCTCACACACACACACACACACACACCACTCCCCAATTGCATGGGATATTCTTTAGAAATTCAAGTGGGATTTCCCTGAACACATATTTCCCCATCTAATCACTTATTCTTTTACCTATTTACTTGCCATCTCATCATTCTCTCTTCCTTTGCTCTTCTACTTATTTCCTTGTAATTGATTTTAACCACCTAAGTATCCCCATTAAGTGAGATGGTCAGTTTAGGGCCCTTTGGGAAATAGACAGGGACCCTAAATCCATTTCCAGTATGAGCTGCTTTGCTCCATTCTCTCCCATGGCCACAGAGAAGCCTGTCTCTGGACCTTGATTCTGAAAGGAGACAGATTCTCAGAAGCTGCTCTACCACTGGTAACACAATGCTAACCTCATGGTGGGCATTCTTGTTTATAAAGGAGAGTATTGGAATAAGTTTTGTCCTAATCCTAATAATTCATTCTTCCTTCCATCAATATACTGCTCTCTGTTACTACAGAGGCAGCAGGGAATGAACATGGGCTCTATATTTAGACAGACTTGGGTTCAAGTCCCAGCTTCAGCAGTTAATAGCTGGGTCACCCTTGGCAAGTTGCTTGCCCTCTCTGAGCCTCTGGTTGTTCATCTGTTAAATTCGAATCAGATAGAATATACAGATGGTCCCCAACTAGCGATGGTTTCATTTACAATTTTTCGATTTAATAATAGGTTCCTTGGGATGCAGCCCCATCCTAAATCAAGGAACATCTGTATATTCAAAGCACTGGACTCTGTAAATAACAGGAGCAATTACTATGATTATTTGAAAGATCACCACAGCCCTTGGTTCTTTCTGTTTCACCAAAGTCAGAGATGATCAGAGCATATTCTCTCCCAGTTGAAAAGAGGACTCTAAGGATGAACAAAGCATCTTCTCACACTCAGTCAAGTGATAGCTTTGAGCCACTGAGTGCTCAGCATAAGCAGAAGCTCTCTAGGAGGCTCTAGGAGAAACCATGGGCAGATCTACTTCTGCTCTCAAGGGACCCCAGCCATCCAAACGAGCAGATAAGATGAAAATGTAAATGTTAGTGAGCAATAAGACTAGTATAAGCTAAATTATTCCCTGTAGACCACAAGTGCTATGGAAATTCTGGGGTGGGGGGGGTGCTGTTATTATTGGGAAGTCTTCCTGGAGGAGGCAGGGCTTGAGCTGAGACTTAAAGAAAGAGCAAGATTTGTAGTGACCCTTAGAAGAAATGGGAGATCTGTAGGCAAGTACTGGACAAACTTGAGAGGTAGGCACAATTTTTACTTCCATTTTACAGAGAAGAAAATGGAAAGTCATAGTAACTTCTCCAGTGCCACTCAGCAAGTAATTGGCAGTGCTGAGATTTAAGTAGAGAATCTGTCTCTGTGTGGTGTTGAAGGTTGTATTCAAAACTGGTTCCGATGGAAGAAAGATGGGCTTTTGCTGGAAAGTAGGACATAGCCACTGATGGTTTTCCAGAGAGGACTGACATGATGAAGGCAGGGTGTTTTCCATTTTCACAGCATGGCAGATGTTCAGGGGAATATTCTGGCATTAGAGGGATCAATTAGGAAGCAGTTGCAATAATTTAGGGGTGAGGCATTGAAGGCATTACCCAGGGTCAGAGCATAGTGGGACTAGAGAAGGCATTAAGCCACGAGGCATGTCAAAGGGCAAATTCACAGACTTGGAAAATGACTGAATATGGAGAACGAAGGACAGGGGTTCGCAGGGGAGGCAGGTTAAGCATCTGGTCTGGTGACCAGAAGATAGGGAAATACTGCTGCTAGGCATATTGGGAAGACAAGCTCATTTTAAGGTTTCTGTTTATATAAAACAGGGCCTAGTTTCTTTTATTACTATTCCTATTAAATCTTTTTATTGAAGAAATACTGTACACCATGAGGAAACAAACAGACAAATTCCGAATATGGGATATTTTACAACACAACTAGCGTGAACTCTTCAAAAAGTCAATGTCACACTCAAAAAATGGGAGCATGTACTGTTTTGGATTAAATGACACCAAGGATAAGTAAATGCAATGTCATAAGCCTTGGTTTTGGATTTGGATTTTTAAAAATACTACAAAAGACATATGGAGGATATTGGGATAATTTGAATATGGATTAGAAATTAGATGATATTAGGAGATTATTGTTTATTTTCTTAGATGTGATAATGGCTTGTGGTTAGGAGGGAGAATCTTATTATTCTTTGGAGAATCATTCTGAAGAATTTCAGGGGGAGTACGTCATGGTGCTTGTGACCTTCAAGTAGCTCAACAAAGAAAAAAATATATGCGTAAACAGATTGACTGATAGAACTATACAGCAAATATGTTAAAATTTTAATTGTGGAATCTTGGTGAGTATAGGTGTGTTCATTTTCTACTTTTTAATCTCTTTTCATGTTTGAAATTTTTCAGAATAAAAATTGGAGAAAAAATAATACATGAACATTGTAAAAAGTTAAAATAGTATGAAAGGGTATGGAGGGAACCTTTCTATCCCAGATACCTGCATCTTCCTAGATGCAACCACTGTTCACATTTCTTGAAATTTTATCTGCACTTACAAGTCTATATATGTATTTGTAGATCCTTTTAAAAAATAGGTTCATACTATAAATATTTTTGTTAGGTACAATAGGTTCTCTCTTATCTATGCAATTGGGGGAGTAGTTGGTCAGATAATTAAAAATCAGTTAAATAGAAGTGCCCGGACCCACTAGAGAAAGGCGTCTAAGCCTATCCAGGGTACCGTGGGCATCAGTCGGTGTGGTTTACAGAGGAAATGGAGAGCATCTCTTAATCCTGAGAGTTGGCTCCACAGAGATCAGTTAAGCGAGTTTTCACTGCAATGGTGGCAGCTTGCTTTTTTTCTCACTTCAGGAGCCTTCTTGGAGATTGTTCCCTATGGCCACGTGTAGATCTGCCTCATTCTTTCAGCACGGTTTTTAGGATGAGTGTGGTTTTAATCATATTGTGCTTCGGATGATAGTGGGACATCTGGGTAGAAAAATAATTGCTGAGGCTTCCTGAACTTGGCTGATTATAACAATCACTTGGGTATTTGTCTAACAAGCTCTCTAACTTGGGCAATGCTGCTATCTATATTCAGTAGGACAACCAGGACTGGGGTTTCAGTGACAGGACTGCTCTGAGAAATAGAAGTTCCACTAATGGTGCTAATTAAAGGCATGAGAATAGACAGAGAAGGCAAGATTCCAGAAAATGCTGAAGTCCAAGGACAGAGCCCACAAACTCCCATATGAGCTTCCGCCCCCTGCTGCTCCCCACCAAAGATGATTGCCTCCTGTTGCAATCATGAGAGTCACATTTCCAAAGCATGTGCAGCTTTGTATGTGAAAACCTTCCCTAACTGCCAGCACCTGGGCAAATTCAAATTGCACACTTGGATGTAAGACTCCTCCCTGAAAAGGGGAAGATTGATTGGAAAAATGTGACTCCAGAAACCAGATCTGGGATTGAACTGAATTGCCTGAAAATGAAAGCATTGGCACAATTAACAAAAAGGGACTAGATTCCTTTATTTTATTTATTTATTTATTTTTACAGCTAAATCCTGCACAGCTTGCAAACCTTGGGAGGCAGCCATCTTATTATCATTCCTGATATGGACTTGAATTTCCAAGAAATGACTTTTTTTTTAAGATCTGTGGACTTGAACCCCCACTAGAAGCGATCTTAGGAGTCCTAATTATAATGTTTCAAGAACAATCCTGAGACAAGAGCCAGAACTCTCAGGGGCCTTGAGTGTCCACTGACCCCAAATCAGTCCCTTTCAGGTGTCTTGGAAAACCCAGCTCTGCCTCTAAGTCACCCTCTGCATTGGGACAAGGTAGAGCAGGTCTTGATGTCATTTGAGGGACCCACAATGTCAGAGGACCACATTGACTTGTCACACTGCCTGAAATGTTCCCATTTCATTGTGAAGCACTGAAGTCCCCTGTCTTCTCTAAACCAAAGTGTCTCAGAGGTAGAGACAGGATCTATAATTTTTTAAGAAGATAAGCTTTTTACTTAAAAACCAAACAGAGAAGGGTGGGTAGTGCCGTGTCTGGTTTTTGGTATAAGCCTGGAGCATAAGCAGATGGTAGGGAAAAGGAAGGGTGCCAAGAAGGCCCAAAGCCTGCCAACATGGCCCCTGAGTCACTGTTAGAACCTTCAGGAATGAGGGAGGTGAGCCATGGGGCCCAGGGAGAGGCGAAGGGCATGATGGGCCTGGGCTGGGACATTTCTTATATGTAGCCCCACAGGCGCACCCTGACTATAATAATTGTGAGATTAGGAAGCCATCACCACAGTTTCCAATTCCCTATCACTGTTATTACCACAACCACACTGAGTGCATGTGCTTTGAATTTTCAGTGAGCCTGCTGGCCCAGAGACACTTCCATCTGCACCATTATTCAGTGTCACAGATGGACCACAGTGGTGGAGGGAAGCCACAGGTGGATCATCTGATACATCTGACAGATCAGAACTCAAGGATCTTGCATTACAGTTTATTCCAGCTCTGCCATGTCTCTTAAGAAGTCCACAATTTTGATTTGATTTTTTTTTTTTACTTTTAACTGCCCCCGCCTTTTTAAAGGACATATTTATGTGCCAGGTGCTAAAGTGAGCATATTAGATATATTATTTATTTAATCCTCACCACAACCCTGTGAAGTAGGTGTTATTGTTAATCACATTTTACAGATGTGGAAACTGAGGCACGGAGAGGTTAAGGAACTTGGCCAGTACTGCTCTGTTCCAGCAGTTTCTAGAAGTCAGCTGGCTCCCTAGAATCCTTCAGATTACTTTTCCTAACTCCAACCAACTTCTGAATTGTCTCTCCCTATTGGTTCAACTCCTCTGGTGATAGGTTTGTCTTCAAATGAGGTTGCCTGGGATAGCTCTGCTATAGAGTCAGCCTGAGCAGGGTCCAGCCTCACCACTCACCTGGGAGCAATTGCCTGTAGAACCATAGAATAGAAATAACAAACTTCATTAGGGTGGCCACAAGCCATAAAATCCTTTAGAAGGACCCTAAAATGTCCCTGAGAAACAATACTTGGATCACTGACCATGTCACTAGAGAATGAACGGGCAGCATAGCAACCATCCATCCAATTGGAGCTACACGGCTTGCCAATGTGGGTCTTTTCTGACAAAGATCTTCAGTTAGCCCAGCAATTCCAGCCTAATCTTTCCAAGTCTGCCTGAACTAGCTAGATGGTTGACTCTGGGTCACTGTAACCCAAAAAGGCTTAATTAAAATCAGGAAATAGGCTCATGCTCCTCTCCTGCAATGCTATAAATTCTAGATAGGCCAAATTAGGTTGTAAGGACACACAGGCATAAAAGGTGCTTTGGGCACAGCACAGTCATTTGGGACACACACATATACACACAACCTGTCCCCCCAGTAGAAACTGAGAAACGAGAAAAGGGAAGTATTTGACTCTAGGTGAGTTTCCTTTTGTAGAGACTGGAGACAAAGGGGCTTGTCTACTGAAGACACTTTTTTTGGGTATGGGGGAGTGTTTGGGTATGGGAGATGTTTGGGTATGGGGGAGTGACTTGGCCTGGTGGGTGCTTGGGAGGAACAAGAGGGCCAAGTGAGGGATGACTGTCAGGCTGAGGGTGTGAAGAGGACAGAGGAAGAAAGGGGGGCAGATGGCGAGGGAGATAAGAAACTAGAAAGTGAAGAGAGAAGGGACAGAAGAGGGACACCAGAGATGCTCTGGGTAGGGGCAGTAGGGAGGACCCGGCCACTGGCAATCACTCCACATGTTGATAAAGTCATTTCCTGTTTATCAGACATCGTTGGAGCATTAGAGGTCCCACTCCAGTGATTTATCCAATAGTGGACACTTGCCCCCTTTGGGTAGCCACAATTTTGGAAGTCAGTTTTGGATAGATAGCTTTTTTAAATGTATTCACACTCCACTGCTTTCTGACACTAAACATCCAGAGTCCTTTTTCTGGAAATAGTGGTAAAAGAGGCAAGGAGTTTGCTTGTGAAAATCAGTTTCATTCTCTTTATTTTTATTTTTTAATGATTTACAGGTGGATAGAATGGTTTCATTCTTTAGATAGATACTTGTTTATTCAGAGCCTTCTATGCGCCAAGCACCATATCAGATGTTGTGGACACAGTGGTGGACACAACACACCTGGAGCCTTCTTATGGAGCTTGTTCTGCCTGTCATTTGGCCCATCTTGAGGGTGTCATAGAATGAACACTTCCGCTTCCTGAACTGTGCTGGGCTATGATCAGTGAGGCCTTTGAGGGTCTCTGGAATAAGTTGGATTGTTTGTCCTTATAGTAAAAGGCTGAAGATTATGGTTTGGGACTTCCCAATGTTAGCTGTCACTTCATGCTGCTATCTCTGTGTTACATCTGTAGGGGCAAGAAGGTGTATCTCTTTCTTCACCCATCATAAGGGTCATGGCTGACACTCCTATAACAAAAGACATGGTAACAAGAGAAAAGCATAACAAATTTATTTAATCAAAGTTTCACATGACACAAGAGCCTTCAGAAACGAAGACCCAAAGACCCAGGGAGAACTGTCTATTTTTATGCTCAGGCTCCATGAAGAATGGACAGCTGTGTAGAAATGCGATTGGACAAAGGGTATGATCTAATGGTAATAGACCCAGTAAAGCCTGTCTGTTTAGATTCTTCTTGGTCTCTCTGTGTAGCATTCCTTCCTCCTGGGTATGGGGCAGGACTCCTCTGGAATGAGAGTCTACAAGGGAGAAGGGAGAGAGTGACCTTTCTAAGTTTTACGGCTTGCTTGGGGGAAGAAGGGTTCTAGTTTCTATGACTCACCTCAGGGGAGAAACAAGGGCGGGAGACAGGAGGGCAGGAGAGCAGTGACTTTGTTTCTGAGGCTGTTTCTAGGGCCTTCCAATCTCCTTTAGTTCAAAGCACTCAGCATGCCAGAGTGCCATACTTTGGGGTATTGTTTTCTGAGTCCAAACACTGCTCATCTACCATGTTATTTAACACATATTTGCCAGGGCTAGGGCCTTACAGTGGCTTTTCTCTCCCACGGAGTAAAGTGCATGTGTTTCGTGATAATGGTTGGTCACTTGGATGTATTTCCTCTTCCTCCTGAGTTCTTAGCTGCATGCCTCATGGCTGCTGGAAGTATAGCTTCCAGAGAAGTGAGGACTTACAGCGTAGTCAGTGGTGTGCTGGTAAATGTTTAACAATTGGCTCGAGAGAGAGAGAGAGGAGTGCTAATTTATAGCGTTTACTGTTTTCTGTGGTGTAAATACTCCCACCATGGCTAATTTCAAGCTCCCAACATGACATCATTGTGCAACAGTACACCATTGTAGACTATTTCCACCACACAGATACAATAGGTATAAATAACCTCAAGAGCATAGATAGTCGTAAAGTGTAGTAAAATAATTAGGAAGTGATGAGTTTTGAATATTCACTAGCTTTGTCCTTAATATAACTTAATAGTAAGTTGAGATAATTTGATTTTTAATAATGGCTATATTTAACAAACTGGCTCACAGAATTCATGTTGAACCATTGGTTCTCACTATCCAGTGGTGCTACCTCACTTTTCTCTTAGCCTAAGCAGTAGGAAGAGAGGTTGAGTAGACAGGGCCCCAAGGCTCTCATCCCCACTTTAACCAGAGCAGTCCTGCTCATATTCATTTTATACATAATTGGGTTCTAATGTTTTTAAAACATCTTTTTGAAAGGCACTGGTATAGATGGTCTATGAGGCTCCTTTCATCTAGGATATCTTAAGTTAGCCATATCTTGGTACCCTCTTATTTCCCCTTTCATTCCCTTGTCCCCTCTTGTCACTCAGGCATCCCATTCCTACTATTCCCAGAGATCTTTATGTCCCATCCCAAGGCTTTCCATCTTCACTAAAGAGATAGCTGTTATCAACTGATCTGGCTTAAAGTGATATTCCCCCCAGGCCATATTTTACTCTTCAACATGTGACTCCAGAAGACTCATAAGGTCTTTCAAATACAAAGGGATGAATTTCGAAAAGCCAGGATTCCAGGAAGGGGGTGGGTGTCTCTACTCAGTGCTTTTAAAATCCTAACATTGAGCAGTCAGACCTGTTTATATTTTGCATTATCCTTCAAAAAATTTCTGGATGCTGGGTTACCTTCAAAACACTGCCCAAGCGTGTATCTCCATTTTTCTTTAAACAACACAGTTTTCTTTGAGTAAAAACTAAAACCTTTTCCTAGCAGATGCTTGGTTGGTCTTCCACTGAATGTAAGCTTTTCAACCATGGAAATGGTAGAGAGGCAGCAAGGGTTATGAATATGACACAATCCTTTTCTGAAGGCAAATTCACCCTCTTTAGCCTGCCAGAGAAATTATTTTTCCAGGAAAACTAAACAGTAAGCACATACTTGGATGTTCCTTTCAAGCAAGAGAGGAGCCCTTTCTATCCCATTAAGGTCAGGCAATTGCCCAAATGATTTGCTTCACTGCCTATCATAACGGGGAGTGTGGGACAGAATCAGCAGGAGCCTACTCTCATCTCTCTCCATCCAGCAGTCTAGTCGAGCAAAGATCATAGGCACAGGCACCCCTTGAAGCCTGCAGTCAGAGAGGCTGAGGTTGGGGCCACTTGGGACACCCCACTCCACAACACACACACATACACACACAAATGCACACATACACACACATAGAAGCCCACAACATGCTCTCAGTCCAATATAGCAGCTCACAAGAATCAGTATTCTGAAACCAAAAGTAGTGCAGTGAAATATGGTGCGTGGAAGCTGGTGGCCCAGAAGGCCATGAAATGAGGCACAATGGTGATCTTCCTGGCTAGCTGCCAAGTCTGCTGAGTGCATGCTATTCACATGCGGATAGGATAGCCGGTGGCCCAGGAGCTATGAAGGACAGGGGTGCTGCTATTTCCTGCCTACATGGCTACCTTCTGAGGCCCAAAGGTGCTTTCCACAGCTTTGCTTCTCCAGTTCCATCCCCACTGCTGACACCAGCAGCAACCTCCCCTTGGCTCCATTTTGCTGAGGGTTGATGGCTCACTGTCTGAAGGCTTCAACTGTAAGGAGGTATGCATGCATGCCCAACACATAAAACAGACCCAAAGCCAAGCTCTGTCCAGTTGAGGCCAACTTAGGCAATAAATCTTGCTCAATTCCCTGGTCAGAATACCTTTGGCTACCTCTGCGAGCCGGGTCTATTCTTGATCCAGGGCCCTTTGGCCAAGATCCCTGCACAGTCGGCACTCTTTCCTCTTCTCTGTCCAAGCTGAGCTCACTCTCCCCTGACTCCCCCCAAAGTTCTTCACTTTCAGAATTGGAATCTTTTGAACCAAAACTTTCCTACAAAAATCTCTTCTCTAACTCAAACCTCTAACCTTCTTCCAACCTAGACTCCTAGATTCTCTTGAGTCTTCCAGCACTTGAATTATAGGGGAATTTGGTCTCTCCAGGGGAAGCAGAGAGACACTCCTTATTTATTTAGTAACATTCAATGGCTACTATTATTTCTAGACCACCACAGAAGTCATCAATCTCAGAGTGTGCTTTCCCTGTATCATTTGCTCTTGACCTTACAGAGAGGTTTGAAATCTAAATATAAGACAGCAAAATATTGTCTTTTCAAGGCACCAAAAGAAGGGAAAGTTAGCTTATCTTTTAGAAGCCCTTAGAGTATTATGGACTAGCTGAGTAAGTATAATTAGAAAAAGGAAAAGGAAAGTCAAGAATAATTTCACATGTAGCTGAAGAAGGCTCATAATAAAAGTGAATTTTCCCAAGAATTGCCAGAAAGCAAGTATTGCAACCATTGGGAACTGATGAGCCCAAGAATTTTAGAAGAGCCTCTACCCTTCACCTGGCCTTGATATTATCAAAGAGCTCCTATTGCTCCAGTCCAGGCTCAAGAAGCAAGCTGCTTTTCATTGCCACTTTCCAAAGTGTGCTCATACGCATTATCTCACTTGATCCTCACCATGACCCTGTGAGGTAGGTAGGACAACTATTAGTTTTCCCCCAGCTCACTTCTGGAACATTCCCAGGAGTCAGATTTTGCACAATTGCAAGTTGACAGGTTTGGCTCTATTTTCACATGCTAACAAAACCTAGCCTAGTCCAATCGTTATGTAAAGGGAAGATTTGTCATGCAACATTGACCTAAACTAGGCTGAGAGAAGCCTGATCATCAGTAGGTAATGGGGTGGGGGACAACTTTGGGAAATTTAGTAATTCTACTCCTCCTTTCCCTTCCTGGAACTGAAACCCAGGCTTTTGAAAGGGGAGGGCTTGTGTTATCCTGAAGCTACTCAAACCTTCTTTATTGAAGACTGGATACCAAGTACAAATTCCTATATATTTAGCTATATTTGATCAAGCTTACCAATTAATCAACTGCTAATTGTGGGCCTGACTCTAGTTAGTGAGGGGAGGAGACAGAAGTATGAGATGCGGACCCTGACCTCAAGGAGGTTACAGGTTTGCTGGGAGCTAAACTTGTGCACACTACACAACAACACATAGCAGACAAAACAGAATGAAGAAAAGGTCAAGGAGGATTGATGCAGCCAGGGGAGGCATCCCAGAGAGTCAGAACAGAGAGGTGGTTAGGAGCATGAGCTCTGAGGTTGGACAGTAAACATGGCTTCGAATTCCAGTTCCACCATTTCTAGCAATATGAACCTTGAGCAAATCACTATACTTGATCCACAAAATGAGGTAAAAATTAATAAATATGTATAAGGTTGCCAAGATAATTAGATGAGCACACTGTGGTTTCATTATGGTGCTATTTAAGCTGAACATTGAAGAATAGCAAAGATTTGGAGACACTCAGAGAGAGAGAGGAAAATACAAGGCACTGAATTAAACAAAAGTACTGAATTAAAAAGGAAAGGAGGTGGGTAAGGATATTGAGGATGTTGGTCTTACTAAAGCCGAGAGTATATAATTAAGGGAGCAGGAGAAACACTTTGTTAGTTTAAGTGCAGCTAGATGGAGAAAGGCCACCTGCAGAGGAGTATTGAATGGATATGATAAAAAGTGGGGGGCATGGGCAATATACATAACCGTAATATTTGTACCCCCATAATATGCTAAAATAAAAAAATAAATAAAAATATATAAATAAATAAATAAAATAAAAAGTGAGAAGCCACCAGACTTTAAAACAAGAGAGTGACTTGAAGATAGTGGTCTTATTTTTTTATTTTATTTTATTGAGACAGAGTCTCACTCTGTTGCTTAGGTTAGAA
This sequence comes from Cheirogaleus medius, assembly GCA_008086735.1. Classification (NCBI taxonomy): domain Eukaryota; kingdom Metazoa; phylum Chordata; class Mammalia; order Primates; family Cheirogaleidae; genus Cheirogaleus; species Cheirogaleus medius. The sequence goes on from VBSM01002707.1 coordinate 308,155, forward strand.
TGCTGTGGCTTCAGCCTAGCTCACAGCAACCTCAAACTCCTGGGCTCAAGCCATCCTCCCGTCTCAGCCTCCTAAGTAGCTGGGACTACAGTCATGTACCAGCATGCCCGGCTAATTTTTTTCTATTTTTTAGTAGAGACAGGGTCTCGCACTTGGCTTCAGGCTGGTCTCTAACTCCTGAGCTCAAATGATCCACCCACCGCGGCTTCCCAGAGTGCTAGGATTACAGGCTTGAGCCACCACGCCAAGCCTGAAGATAGTGGTCTTAGAATAAGATTGGCCTGTGGTGTAGTTGGTGATTTGGAGAAGGATTAGGGGATATCTATTGTTTCAGGCATGAGTTGATAATGACCTGAACTAGAGACGTGAGAGTGAGAAAGAAAACATTTGAAAAATATTTTGGATGAAAAAGCAACTGGGTAGAGTAGGTAATTGGACCTGGAAGATGAAAGAGAAGGAAGAGTCCAAGAGAGTTTCAAGGTTTTGAGTGTAGGTGACTTGGAAAGTGGTGGTGCCATTGACAGAAAAATGGAAGTCGAGAGGAGCAGTAAACATGGAGGGAGGATGATAGACTCAATGTTCAATATGTAGAAATGTCTGGAAGGAAATAGTGATACCTGATTGTCCTAGGGAGGATAATTTCCTTCTTTTACTTCATCTCTGACAGAGGCAGATATCACTTTTGGTTAGATAATTATATTGTCTGTAAATATTGACGGTTCCTTCCTTTCTGGCACTATTAATTCTTTTTCTTATTCTATTGCGTTGGTTTAGACCTCCAGTAAAATGTTGAAGAGCAGAGTTACAGTAGAACTAGACATTCCTGTCTTGCTCTTGACTTAAAAAGGGTGAAAGCAGCTAATGTTTCAAAGTTTGTTAACAAACCATTACATAACGCTTCTATGTATGAATCACTATTTATGAACACTTTACAAATATTAGGTTATTTAATCCTCCTACAATGTTATGAGATAGATATTATTATTGTTCCCATTTTACAGATGAGGAAACTGAGGCACAGAGAAGCTAAGTAGCTTGTCCAAGGTCACACAGCTAACAAGTGGCAGAACAGAGATTCAAACCTCCACTGTTTAACTTTGGAGACTATGTTCTTAACCACTCTGCTGTGCTTGCTACGTTTTTAAGTATAGCATTTTCTGTAGATTTCTAGATTTTTGGAAGATACTCTTTGTCGAGTTAAAATTTCCTTGTGTTCCTTGTTTTCTTAGTGCTTTCTAAGAGTAAATAGGTGGTCAATTTTATCAAATATTTTTTGCTACATCTATTGAAATGATCATATTGTTTTCTCCTTTGCTATGCAAATAATAATGAATTATATTAGTATATTTTCTATTGGTGAACCAGCCTTGCATTTCTGGGATAAACCTTACTTGGTTATATTATAGTCATCTTTTTCCAAAATGCAAGATTTGATTTGTTAATAATTTATGTAGGGTTTTGTATAGAGTTATTTTTCTGTCCTCATACAATTTGGTATTGGTATAATGATAGCTTTGGAAATTAAGTTGGAAGCTTCCCATCTTTTTTAATGCTCTGAAACTGTTTGGTAAGGGAATTATCTGTTCCTTAAAGGTTTAAGACAATTTACCTCTAAAACTTTTGTGTGTGTGTGTGTGTGTGTGTGTTAAGGAGTCTGAGGTGTCCACATCTTTGATTCTATCTCAATTTCTTCTCTAGTTTTGTTGGTGTGGTCAGATTTTCATCTTGTTCTCAAGCCAATTTTGATAATTTATAGCATCCTAGAAAATTATCTATTTCATCTAGATTCCAAATTTATTGGTATAAATATTAATTCAAAATAATTATTTATAATTTTATAACTATGCCAGGACTTACACAATTACTAAGAATATTTAATATTATCTTATACTTTTTAATACATTCTAAATGTAGTTTTCTCTTCTCTCTCCCTCTCTCTTTTTACTCCTGAGTGGGTTTATTTTTTTAGCAAACTTGCTAACTTTTGCCTATTGTAATAGTCTTTTCAAAGAGCTGGTTTTTGCTTGTATTGATTAATTTTCCATTTTTGATAATTGTGTACTTTATAACTTTTTTATTTATTTTTTTACACTTATGACTTTGACTCAATATAAATTATTTATTTAATCTTTTTAGGCAAACCTTACTCCTATAAAGCCCATCTGTCTGGAATATCCTTTCCCCCTTCTCATTCACTTGGTTAACTCCTACTCATTCTTCAGTTTATGCATCATGTCTTTCAGGAAACCTTCCCTGACTCTCCAGAATGATTTAAATGTTCATCCTCTGTCCTCCCCCAGCAACTTTCAGCCTTTATCATTCCATGTTATGATTAGCCATCTGCTTGTCTCTTCCCTATTAGACTGTAAATTCCTTGAGGGCAGGGACCGTGTCTGGTTCATAATTGTACCTCCAAGCACCTACCATAGTACTTGGCATCCACAGTAGTAATTGAAATGGAAAGTTTATTGGAGGTAGCAACCCACCCATGAGCTGACAGGCAGATCTAACAAAGGAGCTCCTACCAGTCTGTTGTCTGGGGTTTGGGGTCTTTCATAAAAAGGAAAACAAATACCCTTGGTAGAATTTATTTTCTTGATTTTTAAAATAATCAAACCCCTTCCAATGTGTCATCCCAATGGTCAACGCTTTGGAAAGGTGTCTTGCTCACTCCTCTATTCCCCCAGCCTTCCAGCATGGATCTAGAGGGTTCAACCCCAAAGGAGATAAGGCCAGGAGTTAGCCCTAAAGGAACTGAGACTAACTGGGGTTAAAGAGTCTACAGACTTCCCCAGGACCTTTCCATTTCAAAATAGAGTTCCTGCATGGGGGCCCTTTCCTTCTCTACAGTGAGGGTTGAGGGACGTCATCCCACACTTCCACACCTCTTGTTTCTAATCTCATCTGAAATACCTTTCCTTCTATATTCATCTTTCCCCTCAGTTCCCTTCTCTTATTTACCATTGACTCTGTAGTTTTTTATTACTTGTGTCTAGGAGGTGTTTCGAGAATGTGAACTGAAGTAGTAGTTTATGAAATTGGCAACACCCATGCATTGCTGTCCTAAGTTTTCTTCTGGAAACTTCTGTGGTTAGCACTCAGGTCCAAGGAAAGCAGAACACAGGCCGAACTGAAAGAGAGGCATACCAAAATCATGGAACACCATCAGCATTAGGGCTGGCTCCTGCCCACTTCTCAGCCCCTGCCTCCACCCTAGCTACAGTCTGATAGGAGACTGTTTCTAGAGACAAAAATCAAACTGGTGACCAAGGGTTTTCCTGCTCACTGTGAATTTACTTCCTGGGAAAGATGGTCTCACTTCCTTACATAATCTGGGTTCCTCTTCGAGGAAGGGATCATGAAACTAAAAATATAAAACACTATTGAAAGAGAACTCATTCTAAAATGAGATGCAGGACCCAAAGCACATCCACTCTGTGCTACCTGCCTAAGACAGAACTAAGGAAAGAGAGATGGCCACAGGAATCGATGTGGGCCCCAAGGGTCCTGGGAAATGGCAATGGGCTGATGCTGTCAGGCAGTCCCAGGACCTTTCTGAGGTTGTTTTGCTGACAGCAAATGTGTTCCAGGCACTGTGCTGGGCTCTAGGGATATAGCAAAGAATAGGACACAGTGCTGCCCTTGAGGAGCTTACAGCCTGGTGCCTATGTGGGACACACAGTATCCACATTTGGAACTTTCCTGGCTATACTATGCTATCTGGCACCTTGACTTAAACATGTATCATCTCCTCAGCATTTGCAGTGGCCCTAAAGATAAGAACTGCATCTCATTCACCTGTAACATCTAGCACACTACTTAAAATATAGTATGCACCCAATAAATATTTTTATATGAATGAAAGAAGGAAAGAAGGTTGGATGAAGTATCCCAGAAATGTTTCATATTGACTGGAGATGATGTCTGGCTTCATAGGAGCCAATCTCAAAGGAATGCATGGGTCCCAGATAATCACTGGCTGGGTCCTCCAGAAACAATCCTCCCAATTGAGATGTCTCTGAAGCAACTGTAATCCTGAGGCATCCACCAGAGTCATGGGACAAAAACTCAGGCATACCTAGGTAAGCTTCACAGATGCTGGTGACTTTGAATTGGTCACTTTTATTGTTGTATTTAGTCATCCTTGAAGGTATTAAAACAATAGCATAGGAAAACAATGTGGTGGCTCCTCAAAAAGTTGAACATCGGAATTACTATATAACCTGCAATTCCAGTCCTAGGTATGTACTCCCCAAAAACTGAAAACAGGTACTCAAACTAGTACATGTATACACATGTTTATAGCAGCACTACTGACAGTAGCCAAAAGGTGGAAACAGTCCAAATGTCCATCAATTGATGAGTGGGTAAACAAAAATGTGGTATATCCATATAGTAGACTGTTATTCAGCCATGAAAAAGAATAAAAAACTGATATGTGTTATAATGTGGATAAACCTTGAAAACATTATGCTAAGGGAAAGAAGTCAGACAAAGATCACATATTGTATGATTTCACTTATATGAAATATCCAGAATAGATAAATCCATAGAGATAGGATACAGATTGGTGGTTTCCAAGGTCTAGGAGAAATGGGGAGCATCTGCTTGTTGGGTAAGGAGTTTTACTTTGGAGTGATAGACATGTTTTGAGACTAGAGGTGATGCTTCTATAATATGTGAATAGACTAAATGCCACTGAATTGTTCCATTTAAAATGGTTAATTTTATGTAACTTCTACCTCAGTAAATGATTATTTTTAAATAATAACACCAGGGTAACCTTGGGAAAAGTCAAGGTAGAGAAGCCCCAATTCTGATTCTGGGGAAACTGAGTAGTTGGGGGGAGTTGTAGACTAGGTGGGTATAGCATGGGAACTATTTCCTTCTCCACTCTCCACTCCACTGTGCTGCAATGCTTGTTCCTTTCCTCAGCTAAGTCAAGTATTCTTATCTCCATTCCTGACCATATCCAAGAATCTCTTGGAATTATTCTTAAGAATATTCCACTTCTCTAAGGACTGTTCATCTTAAAAGGGCAGTTGTTATTTGTTGGGAGCCCTTCCCAAAAACCCCAAATATCAAAGATTTTAGGAATATAGGAAGCCAGCATGAAGACATGGGCTGGCTTAAGAAGATGTCCTTTTGAAGTGAGTCTTCAGGAAATGTTAATTTAACCAAGGTGTTGGGTGCATACAAAGTGTTGAGTACATGAGAGATATTAGGAAATGCTTGTTGATTGACTAATTCCTTGATTGAATAAAGACATTTAAACAAAGGATCCCACTCCAGTGGAGCCTATCTAATTTATGGTCTTCAGGCCACATTTTGTGTAAGAGCTTTCATTCATCCATTATTTCTTTCATTCCACAAACATTTATTGAGCACCTCCTATGTTCTAGAAAATACAGTGCTAGGGATTCATCATCATAGACATGGATAAAAGAAATTAATATACAATCCCCCAAATTCTTTTTAGACATATTTCAACCTTTTACCACCTCCAAACTTTGAGCTTGAGTAAACTGATGGGCAAGAGCAGGGCAGGTTATGGTGATGATGATGGTGTATCCACAAACTGGAATATGTGGTCCAATGAACATGGTTAAGGGGCCACAGAGCAGAATACTTGAAAAATGGGCCATTGTAGGAAATGGCCCTGTGACAAGGGAGGTGGAGCAGCTAGGGGACAGCCTGATCAATGTTTTCTTCCATCTCTCCTGTCCTCTCTGTCCTCCTCCCCATTCCTGGACCACCTGAAGATCATGGATTAAAGCAGTATTCCCTTATACTGCTATGGCTACACACACCCTGGGTGCAGCAACCACTTTCCCCAAACCCCAGCAAAGCTCATGAGAGGCTCTGTGTGAGCATTAGGTTGCCTGAAATTGAGGGGAGGCAATCTTGTCAGAACTAAGGAGGGTCTGCTTTTTTCTGCCTATGCTACAGTTAATCCATTGCCATCTGTCTTTATTTTGCTGACTCACTGCTTTCATTTGGGTTGGCAGTTCTTTTGCTGTTGGCTGCAGTCTTTAACTGTTTACAGAGGACTGAGATGGATGGAGAATTAGGGGCTTTGCGTTCATTCCCTGAATGAAATCCTACCCAGGTACTGTGGGCCTCTTGTCGAGGGGCTGAGGCCAAGGCCCCTGGATTTTGATGGATGGTGGAGATTAAGTGTAGGGTAACACATCATTTAGTCTGATTGCAAGGCCAGATTTCTCCCAAGTGCTGCCAAATGAGCTGGGAGGTCATGTGAATTGTCTGCCCAAGCACAAGGGAGCACAGTGCCTTTCAATTAGAATAAGGATAAAGGATATTCGGGACCTTGGTCTGTCAGAGAACGTGGAGTTCCCAAATCCTATACTTGATTCGAGGTTTTCTTTAAGCTTAAGCTTACCCATAGAAGCCTTTCTGCAGAAACTTCCATCCCCGCACTCCACCCCAGCCCTCCTCCAAAATACACTTCCCTACACTTTAAGTCTCATCAACATTTGGTTTCTACTGTGTAAAATCCTGGCTCCTACAGCCATTTTGGAGCTGTCCCTCAGCAAATTTGAGAGATCTGCTCTTTATCCCAGTGAGAGATATAAGCTCATCAAGATGTGAAACTTTGTAAGCCGTTACAGCTCCAAGTGTGATACTGGGCATTACGTTTGCTGCCTAAAGCCAAAGTGACCATACAGTTTATTGTCCAAATTGGGACACTTTTGAGGGTGAAGGGCAACACTACTAATAATGGCACTGGGGTAGCAAGTGTAAATTAGGACCATCGTGGGCAAACCATTACCCATGTTCACCCTACCTAAAGCACCAGGTTCCTTTTATTTAACTTCTTTTTGTTCCTACTCCAAATCCCAGGCAGGGACTAAGGCTGAGGAGGCAGATATACCCAAAAACCCTCGACTCTCTAAACCCCAGAAATGATCTAATGCTGACAGAAAGTAGCCTTGAAAGGATTAAAACTGATATGAGCCCACTACAAACCCTTGGCATTTTAACACAAGTAATTTTTTTAAAAATTTAATTATTATGGGTATACAGTATTTGTATATCTTTATAGGGTACATGTTATGTTTTAATACAGGTATACAGTGTGAATTAATCAAATCAGGATAATTGGGGTATCCGTCACCTCAGGCATTTATCATTTCTTTGTGTTAGGAACATTCCAATTCCACTCTTTTAGTTATTTTAAAGTATACCCTAACTTATTGTTGATTATAGTCATTTTGCTGTGCTATCAAATATTGTTCATTCTATCTAACTATATTTTTGCACCCATGAACCATCCCCACTTTATCCTCCCGCTACTACCTTTCCCAGCCTCTGGTAACCATCTTTGTACTCTCTGTCTCCATGAGACCAGTTGTTTTTAATATTTAGCTCCCACATATGAGTGAGAACATGTGAAATTTATCTTTCTCTTAGCACAAGTCATTTGATCAGACATCCTGGAAGTATTTTTGCTGAATTTCTATAGGTCTCAAAGGCCAAGGATGCCTTCCCCCAACTGACCTTTTCCCAAGATCCAACCACCATATGATAAAATGGAGGTGACTGGCTTATAGAAATTATTCCCTTGAAAACTTAGCATTACATGTCCAAACTATCCCTGGGAGATGGCTTCTGCAAGCCATCAACCCTGGAAAGTATTGTCTACCAACAGGACAGGATTAAAAAAATGGTCTTCAGAAATTGGAGCCCTTGTATACTGCTGGCAGGACTGTAAAATGAAGCAGCACTTTACAAAACCATTTTGAAGCTCTCAAATGATTAAACATAGAGTTATTATACCATATGACCCAGCAGTTCCACTCCTACATATATACCCAAGAGAACTGAAAATATGTGCCCACGCAATAGCTTGTACATGAATGTTCATGGCAGTGTTACTCATAATAGCTAAAAAGGGGAAAAAACCCAAATGTCCATCACCTGATTAATGGATAAACAAAATGTGGCATACCCATATAAAGACATATTATTCAACCACGAAAAGGAATGGAGAACTGATACATGCTACAACATGGATGAAACTTGAAAACATTATGCTAAGTGAAAGATGCCATTACAAAAGATTACATCATATAATTCCATTTCTATGAAATGTCAAAATAGGCAAATCCATAGCAACAGAAATTAGATTAGTGGTTGCCTAGGACTGGGTGGAGTGGGGAATTCGGGGCTGTGGGGAGTGACAGCTGAAGGGTACAGAGTTTCTTTTGGGGGTGATGAAAACATTCTAAACTTGATTGTGACGATGGTTGCACAACTCTGTGAATATACAAAAACCACTGAATTGTGCATTTTAAATGGGTAAATTGTATGGAATGTAAATTGTATCTCAATAAAGTCATTAAAAATATGGCCTCCAGGCCTAAGTAGGACTCAGTACCAGCTACCCAGCCTATGCTCACACTCGTTCAGTGAGGACATGGGACTCTCTTCCAGACAGTTCTTCTAAGGCTTCAAAATGGATAAGCACAAACTTGCGCAAATGCCACATAAGGGCAGACCACTGGTAAGAAGCCTTGTTAATACCCATAAGCCTTCAGGATTTTTCTTGATTAGTCAAAGGGTCTAATAATATTTGATAGGAAAGGGCCTTAGAGCTTATCTCTTTGATCCTTGCTGTGTAGATGCTCAGAAAGAGGAACTGACTTGCCTAAGTCACACCTAGCCAGTGGCAGAACAGGGACCAGAATCCGATGCTCCTAACTCCCACTACAGTGCTCTTTCTCCTGTCCTGCCTTCTCCATTGCTCCTTTTCCTCTGCCCTAACCCTAAAGCAGCCCCTTTGGCCCTTCTTCTTGAAATCCAGAAGAAATCAAGTCTGAGAATCCAAGTACAAAATCAGGGTGAATTTACAATTTTGGAAATATGGTACAACTTTCTTAAATAGCAGGTCAGGAAATCTACATTATAGGTCTCCCAACATCAGGATGTGGACAGAGTACAGGATTTGACCCCTGGTACAGCTAAATTTGTGGAATAATCACATGCTTCTCTTTATACTGTATTTGGCAGTATTAGAAGAGAAAAATAATATTCATCTTAGGAAAACCTTGGTAACTGCAAATTTGCTGGCAACCTTATTTCCTCTTGCTTTCTTGGAAGAAAGCAAACGAAAAAGCAGCTGTACAAATTAGCCCTGACCAACAGGCCCGGGACCAAAACAAAACAAGAAATAATAAAGTCAAAAACAAATCAGGCTAAATATTTAAATCAGAATAGAAAATATATCCAACTATACGCCTACTGGAGCTCTTGAAACTGCTAATCTCTACTTGATTGTCGACAACATCTTCTTTCCGGGAGGTCAGGACAAAGCTGGGGACAGTTTGACCGAAACTTACCAGGAATTTTCTAAACCTCTTCATCTGCATTCACAGATTTTTCTGATTGCCCTGTCTAATTGCAGCAAAACCATTAATCATGCTTGTTGGAATTCTACTAGTACTGTAGGGTAAAGAAAATGTGCTTAGTAGGTCATCAGCCAACAGACACTGTGTGCCAGGTGCTGTGCCAGTGCTAGAGGAAGACAGGATCGGGGAAGACATGATGCCTGTCTAAGAGGAGGCATACATCCCCCAAATAAGGTGAACCATGCAAGGTAAATGGCAAGGGCTAAGGGCGAGAGCAAAGTTGAGGAGGCAAGAGAGTTTATATATGCTGAATAACAGTAAGGGGACCAGTCTTTCTGGAGTAGAGATTTCTTTTAAGGTAGTCAGTGGGATGGTTGATTGAAAAAGAAGATTGGAGACAGATCGTGGGGGCAATGTAGCATTTTGAGGAGGTGAGTGGCCAGATGAAAACCACATCAGGAGAGCCTTCTCTTCACCTTCCCCTTAACACGGGGTTAGGAGTTCTCCTCCGGCTCCCACAACCCCCTTGGCCTTACCATAGCACTTTTCACATTTTCCTGTAATTCACTGCTTCCTTGCACTTCCTCCCTTCACTCTGATCTCCTTGTGGAAAGAGCTTATGTCTTGTTGATGTGTGGATCCCTAATGCCTAGCAAAGGGTTTAACACGTGGTCAGCACTCAGGAAATATGTGTTGGTGGGATGGGACCTGATAGGTTAGATCTTTGGAGGAACCATCTGGAATAGGAGGCAGGAAGAGATCAGTTAAAAGGATGTTGCCAGGTACAGATATGAGGAAATCTGGCCCTGACCCAAAGCAGTAGCAATCGTGACAGAGAAGGAAGAAGCATTTTGAAGGAAGAATGGACAGGACTGGGGAACCTTAGTTATCACTGACCTGAAGAAATAAAGCAAAATGGCTGTGGCACTGGAGCAGGTTCCCCATAAGGCAATGTGGTAGGTCCTACAGACCCCAGTAGGATTAACCAGCCCTCACTTCTACTTTGTGGACAATGGGCCCAGCTGTCTGTGAGGACCCTGGTCCTTCTGTCATTTTCATGTCTAAAGGTGAAAGAGAGTAGACCACTGCTGATGGGACTTTGCCCAGCTGTCTCTGTGCCACCTGTGCCAAGTCCCCAGAGAGCTCATAATGACCAGTAAGACTAGGCTCAAGAGTGATGAACCGCCATTTGGCTGTCTTAATCCTATGGTCTCAACTCAGCTCCCACCACCTGGAGGTGTCACACAAAGAAATCCAAAATAAAGAAAAGGGTCAGCCCAAGAAACAAGAGTCTCCTTTTTCTAGCCGTGCCTGTTTCGTTCCACCTTTCTTTCTGCAGCTCAGGAAGGGAGGGGTGGGAGAAAACCACAGAACTTTTCAAAATCCCATTTTCCAAAAGCTAAATCAGATTCATTCTGTGTCTCCTGCACAGACTGCATGAGCCTGGGTAATGTAAACACTGTGAGGCCACAGCTGTCTGCCAGCTGCAACGTTAAAGCCCATTTTGGGGGGCATGAAAAAAACCTGTCTGTAACTATCACAGATGAGAAGTGTTAGCTAATGAATGGTCCCTGCTGAGTCCAGAGCCCAGCTGAGTTATTTCAGTCTTGGGCCTTAGCAGAGATTTTTATTGGGTAACAAATTTCAAATGCTCCAGTCACCCCTGGACCCTAGATTGGAGCCCATCACTCAATCCCTCCCTCCCCCCCAAAAAAACCAGTTTACTCCAGGGACATTTCTGGTTGCAGCTCAAGAATCTTGGCATTTGGAGCGTTGGGTGATTGCTCAAGGAAGGTACGGTGGGGGCTTAATAATAACACGAGCCTCTTTAGGCTCCCTGCAGAAGTGTGGAGAGTGACCTTTTCCAAGAGCAGAGCCATCCATGGCTTCCACCAGGGATAGTCAACTTGGAGCAACCTAAGAAACAGTTCGCTTTGTGTTGGACACCACTATTTCTGCTGGCCCTCAGCCTAATTCCCTGGTTCTTGCTGGTACCTGTCTGCTCTTATTGTTCTTTCTCCTCCTACACGGGCTCAGGTCAGGGGCAAGGCCAACGGAGCCAAACCAGCTGCAGTGAGATGAGGGCTAGGCCCCAGGCCTTTGCTGGGCATCTGCCTGGAGTGTGAGCACCTCCATTGCCACACCTTTCAGCCTGCCCTGCGGTAGAAGCAGGTGACTAATTATCAGCTGTGTGCATGAGAGCTGCCTGTGAATTAGAGACACACAGAAGAACATAAATCCAAACCAGCTATTTTTGTGTTGTAGTGGTAAAATACAAATAACATAAAACTTAACATTTTAACAATTTTAAAATGAAAAATTCAATAGCATTTAGTACATTCACAAGGTTGTGCCACCCTGACCTCTGTCTTGTTCTGGAACATTTTCATCACCCACAGAGAAGATCCCCACACCCATTAAGCAGTCATTCCCCATCCCTTCCCCCCACCAGCTCCCAGAAACCACTGATCTGCTTTCTGTCTCTGTGGATTTGCCTCTTCTAGATATTTCATATAAATGAAATCATACAGTATGTGGTCTTTGTTGCTAAGCCAGCATTTTTTGAGTACCTACTATGTGCTGGTTACCATAATAGGCATTAGGACTCTGTCTTAGGTGCACACCAGCTAGCAGCAGCTGTTTTGGGGAATACTTAGCTCACACAAAGCACATGTGGGTGACTTATTTGCACCATCCTATTTAATCCTCACAATGACTCTCAAGTAGGTCATTGGAATGTCCCCATTTCAAAGATGAGTAGTTCAAGACTCAGAGAAATGAATAACTTGACCAAGGTTGCACTAGCAGTTAAGATTCCAATTTAAGTCCTTCCATTATTTATCATGTATTCAGCCCTACTTAGAGCCAATCTGCTTACTGAGAGGCAATGTACTATCTTTGTGGTATGTGCTGCCTGCCCCATCTTGCCTGCCCTTAAATCCCCACTGTGACAGACCCCATAGACAGGGCAATAATTTCATGAGGCCCTTGCAAAAATACCCATATGTTGCTAAGGATAGGAGCCTGGCATGAGTGCCCCTAGTGTTCACATGCCCTTGGGCACACCCAGAATTTTCTGTAGTTCCCAAAGAGCTGGATATAACCCCTCCTTCTCTCCCACTCATGAGAGCACATGGGAATGTTAGTGAGTTATTTATAGAGAAACCCTTGAATCTGCTCAAATTTATTTTATAAATCATATGCAGAATTGGTATTTGATTATTGGAAATAAATAATAACTGATTGTCAGACACCAATGTGTCCTGGCATCGAAGATGAGAACCTCTGGTCCAAACATATCTAAGGCTCCAAAGAGGTACAACTCAGCTTAGTTGGCTCCAGTGTGCGGGGGAATTCCCAGATCAGTCAAGTTCCTCCTGAAGACTGAGGATCTGATTGTGTCAAATGAAAGTCTGGGGTGGCCTTCGTGAGGCAGCCTTGAAGGCTGTGCACCTCAGGATTTTTGAACAGTGACTCTGGCTGCTTCTGACAGGGACTCTCATGTCCCAGGTGCATGTGCAAGAGATCACAAGGGCCTGACCCAAGTTCTGCAGCAAAGCTCAAGAAAAAGGAAAAGGAAAATGGGAGTTTTCCCACTGTTTTGAAGACTCCAGGATATATGTTTAAAGATCCATAAATGGGAGCAGCACTCAGGAAAGTTCTATGGAACTGAAAGAGACAAATATTGATATTCAACAAGTCAGCTTCAATAATAATAATAATAATGGGACCGCTTGAATTCAAATAAGCAGAACAGATGTTCCTTATGTGTTATGAGTTGAAAATCATTCCTTCATGTGGAATCAGTTAAAAGTTAAGCTTGGGACTTAGTGTATTTTTAATATAAAAATGCCCAATAAAAAGACTTTGGAGGCAAAATCCAAGTGAAGGCGTGCTACAGTCATCAGTGCAAATAATCAACCAGTCAGCATTTGCCTGTAAGAGACAAATGATGTAAGGTATGAGAACGAGAGTTACTAAGAATGGAGGTGGTGATAGAAATGTTCTTTGCCATCAACTCTGACTGAAGCTTAACATGTAGTGTTTTTCTCAGTATAAATAGGTCTTGGAACTTGGAGCTGGAGTGAACCTCAGAAAAAAAGAAAAAATTAAATCTTTTGATATCTAATAGACATTAGGAGAACTTTCAAAAGATGGGCTCTTAGAAATATACGAAACTGTCTCACAGAACAGCTAATTTCAACTTGAACCAGCCTCAGCACCAGGGTGGGTATGAGAGGAAATTAGCCATAGTCTCTGTCTTCAGGATCCCATCCACACCACAAAAGAGTCTAACTTCAGAGCTGGAAGACACACTAGGAAGTGTATATCCAACATTCTCACTTCACTGATGAGGAAACAGGCACAGGAGTCTCTTAGATGAGCCCAGGGTGAATTCATCCCCAGGCAGAGGTGAGAACCCTACCTTTCATTACTCCACTCGGGAAGTCCACTAAATGAAAGAGGCATAAATCAAAATGGAATATAGAAAATATTATTATTGCCCTTTCACAATCCAGGCATAAAATTAGGATTCTACAAAAAACACTGAACTGGAATGCCCTGTCCTTCCACAGCGCTGGCTAATAGCCCTTTTTGTTTTAAAGAATTAGTGGAGTAAAATAGACGCCTGATCCAAAAGAAGAGAAACACAAAACAGGCAGCCACAAGAAAGTCTTGATGAAGCCATCCAAGGTCAAGGGCATTGGGAGGCTGCTTTACAAGGCCAGGAAGGAAAGATTACAGCAAAATAGTTCAGGAAGATAAAGGCATAGAAGGGATGTCATATGATCAAAGTTTATGGAGAATCTCCAAAAGGTCATGGATCCGGGGGACTCAGACACATTCACCAAATTTTAGAGTACAAGAGAGAGGGGCGGCCCTTGCAGTGCATATCAGAAAAAATAAACTACAAGAGGCTGCCTCACTGTATACAGTGGGTATGAGATGCCCAGTAAACATGAAAGAAATGTGCAAAGCTTCTTATTCCAAAAGGTGGTGTAAAGCTACAAAGCATTTCTCAAAGAACTTCCAATAAACTGATTCCTAGTTTAATAATAATAAAAATATTAATAATAGCTACCACTTATTGAGCACTTACTATATGCTCGGCACCATGTGGAGCTCTTTACATAGCTTTTGTATTTCAACTTTTTATTCTTATTTCATCATTTCTTATTTCATCCTATACTTAGGATATAGGTACTACCTCCTCCATTTTTCAGATGAGGAAACTAAGGCTGAGAGAGGTTAAGACATTTGCTCTAAGTCAGACAGCTGGTTCGGGCAGGGGGGGGGCACCCACCCTCAAATCCAGGTCTTCCTTAATTCCAGGGCACAGAAACTCTTCCCCATCCTGCCTCTGTAATTGTGATGGCTTGGTTACTTGGGGCTCTCTGTCTGACAGAAGAGAGATCTGACAAAAGTGATATTTGAGAATGTTCATTCCAGTTGGTGGAAAAGAGGAACTAGAAAGAGAGGCCCTGGGACCAAGGAACCAGTTAGGAGGCTGAACCAATGAAAAGAAATGAAAAGAAAGGATTCTGTGATATAGAACAGGAAGGAGGAACTGACAGACTCTAAAGACATATGACATCTTCCTGTGCCAAACTCTGCTTTTTTTAAATTAGGACATCATGGAGGTCTTCCCATGACAATACATATGATTTATCTTACCCTTTTTGTGACTGCTTAGCTGTCCATTCTGTGGGAGCACCGCTACTATAAACACTATCTCGGTGAGCACCCTGGATGTATATATACCTTTGCATATTGGTATATATGTAGGATCAATTCCAAGCAGTGAAATTTCTGGGCTGAAAGAAACATATTTTAAATTTTGATAGACTTTTGGGGGAAGATTTTCATAGTTGAGATGATTATTTTACATCAGGGATGGGGGAAAACCTTCCTTGGTAGTGTGAAGGAATGATATAACAGAAATAAATGAGTTGGTCGCCATTCAAAAGTGCAATCAGAAAGCACAAGGCTTTCGATACCCGTCATACCAAATAAACACCAATGTTGTCAAAGCTAATGACAGAAGAAAGGGAACAGAAGGCATGGTTACCCTTTGGGAACCATTTTCAAATGTTGGAGATCTGGTAACTCATCTCTCTTCATTACTTAATTTTGAGGAAAGAGGAACCAAGCTAGAGTGTTGAGCAGCTGGATGGCTGTGGCTGTCATTTAATAGATGGCCTCCCGAAAGGCTCCCAGGAGGAAGACTGGCAAATGGAATGCAGGGCAATTTTCAGATATAATAACAACTTGACTTTAATTGTAGTTGAGAAGGTTGGCAATTGTTCTTAGGGAATCTAAATAACTTTTGAAAATCACTCCCAAAGGAACAAAAGACATTCCATAAAAAAGATATCCTAGCACTCTGGGAGGCCGAGGCGGGTGGATAGCTCAAGGTCAGGAGTTCGAAACCAGCCTGACCAAGAGCAAGACCCCGTCTCTAAAAAAAAAAAAAAAAAAAAAAAAAAAAAAAAAAAAAAGATATCTGCACTCGAATATTTATGGCAGCACAATTCACATGCAAAGATGTGCAAACAACCCAAGTGCCCATCAATCCATGAGTGGACTAATAAAATGTGGTATATGTATACCATGGAGTACTATTCAGCTTTAAGAAACAATGGTGATATAGCACCTCTTGTATTTTCCTGGATAGAGCTTGAGCCCATCCTTCGAAGTGAGGTATCACAAGGATGGAAAAACATGCACCACATGTACTCACCATCAAATTGGTACTAACTGACCAACACTAAGGTGTTCACATGGTAGTAATATTCATTGAGTGCCAGTCAGGTGGGGTGGGGTGGGGGTTAAACCCACAACTAATGGAAGCGGAGCGAGTGCACCGTATGGGGAAGGGACATGCTTGTAGCCGTGGCTTGGGCTGGGCAAATGCATTACATGTAACCAAAATGTTTGTACTCCCATAATATCCTGCATTTAAAAAAAATAGCTCCCAAAGGGAAGGGAAGGTAAATTTGAGAATTATTAAGTATAATGGTCCATCCCCCTGAGTGATAACTTCAATCCACTGCCAGTAGAGCCAGTTATGTTGGCACATCCTCACCACTAACTGCCTCTGGGCAAAAAGCTGTCTGGCCCTGGTGCCCAGATCCTGGGTGCCCGTGAACCAAGTAAGAAGAAATGGGTGGATGGGAGGAAGAGATAGCTGAAGCTAGCTGTCTCTTCCAGATAGATAAACAGGTTGTGACAGAGTCAAATGCAAGAAGCTTTTAGGGAGAGATGTATGTGTGGTCTGCTTTTTACATTTCCACAAAATGGACTAGTACAGAATACTACCATCTTATTCATTTACTTGACAAATATTTATTGAGCATCTACTATGTGCCAGGCACTTTAGTAGGCATTGGGAGTACAGTGTTGAACAAAACAGGAGTGGAGCTTACTGTCTAATAGGAGAGATTAGTGATAAACAAGGAAATACACAAATAAACATACAATTGTAAATGGTAATGAGTGCTGTGAGCAGTTCTGCAAAAAAAAAAAAAAAACTAGGTTCTGCAAAAGAGAAAATACAGGTGGGGCAGTGGGGTGGTGGGGCCTGAGCTGAGGGATCAGGATGGCCTCTCCAAGGTAGCCTAGCATTTAGAGTGAGTCCTCAGTGAAGAGAACCAGGAGAAGAGTCTTTAAGGCTGAAGGGAACATGTATGTGACAGCTCTTTTTGGATTCAGGCTCTTGAAGTTGCTGGTCAGGCAGGAGGCTCCCTGAAAGTTGCTCTACCTTTTGCTCTCCACTGGACAAACCAAAGTGCTCTAGGCTTTGTGGCTGCTCAGGGCCCAGAGACCTAGGTGGGTTCCAGAGACCAGCCTAGAAGTCACTCAGTGGGAATCCATGGTGACATCTGCTTATAGGTTCAGCCACTTGGATAAGGTGAGTTTCCAAAGTATTCCTAAACCCTACAACCTCCAAGACTCATTTCCCAGTGATTTCTATTTCTGCTCATCGATTTCTATCTGTGGGGGATGCTTGTTTGCTGCAAAGCTATGCGGCGCCTTGGTTAGGGTTAACGATCGAGGCAGCGCTGGCCTTCAGGAAAAGTGCAAGCAGCAGAGGAGAGTGAGAGCGAGAACTGCAGCCAAGGAAGCAGCCCCTGCCAACAACTTCCGTTTTTTCCCTTTCCTTCGGCCTGGCTGCCCCAGGAGCCCCCAGTGACTGTTTATGGTGATCTGTTTGTTTCGCAATTGACAAAGAAGGAGGGAGCCCTTTCTGACATTTTTGCCCAGAGGCCCCAGATTTCTCAGTACGAAACTGCCAAATACGCAACTTCGGGTGGATATTTGGCTGAATCACTTTGAAGGGCTTGTCGGTGCCTAAAATGGAAATTGTTAGAAAGCAAAGGAGGGTGGTTGCCAGCAACCATGAAATGGTAATGACCAAATCATTTATTTTTGCAATGAAATGTCATCTCCTAACACTACAAAGGCAGGTTTTTTTCTAGCTTAGAAGTACTGACTACCTATAAAAATCTTCAAAAGTGATTCTATGTGCTGTACACATGTACACACATACCCCTATCTCTCTCCCACCCTCTGTCTTCCCTCCTAAACCAAGCTTCCTCCAACGTTCCAGAAGCCCAGCTGTAACCTGGGATGAATTAAGAGGTTGGCTTATTGTGAAAGGTAATCAGGCTTCAGCCATCCTGTAAAATGAAGGGGAGTTCATTTGGTTATTTATAAGATATGTGGCCGACTTTCCACGTGGGAAAGTCAGTAGGCAGTAATGGGCTATATCCAAAAACATGATGTGGGTCTTTTAATGATCTGCTCAAGTCTAGCTATAGTCACACCTAGGAGATATGACACTTAATAAGGTTTTACTCTATGTATTGGCTCGGTTAGCAGGCAAGTCAGGCAAGATCTTTCATTCTGTACCTTTTCTTTTTAAACTCTGGTGCTTTTTTTCTGAGTTTAGGAGGAAGAAACTGGAAAATACATTGTGGGTTGACACTGGGGAATGTAAAAGGATCTTTCTTTGAAAACAGCCGTTAAGATACTGTTCCCTCAGGCCAATTCCTGGGCAGCTTTAACCACATACAAAACCCCAGCCCCAGGTCCTTCTTTTAACTTTTCCATATTGACTCCTGTGTGAGGATCAGTGAAAATTTATACTACCATAAAATTTATTTTAAAGTAATACTTTACAAGCCTTTGGCTTGAAAATATTTCAATAACATCTGCACATTCGATACTGAAAAGTAAGATGGCTCCATTCGGCTCTCATTATAGTAGGCTTTGGAGGGATCTTTGGATCATAGTCATCAATCCAGTTTTTGATCAGCTTTTTTTTCAACAGAAGTCATTTTCCCCAAAATCATTTGTGACTGTTAGTGTGGGATCCATTTTATAGGCAAGTTTGGTGTTAAGGAAGGTTATAGGATCATTACCATTTAGCTATGGACTTGATCACCTGAATGTGGCCATTGCTCGGTGTATTTGAAGCCCATGCTTATGGAATCCCTGTTATGCAAGGGGTTGGACCCACCCACTGCAAAAAGTGGCTCTGGTGTGGGTAAATCCCTCTTTCAGATTCCTTTGTCGGGTTGGCTCAAAGGGGAATTATAAATTAGGCCAACTCTGTCATTTTTGTCCCTTTCCCAACCTTTTCAGAGCCCTCTCAGCCCTCAGTCCACATGTGTCTAAGACCACTTTCTCTATCTCAGTTTCTTCATCTGTAATATGAAGGACTCAGACTAGACAAGCTACAAGTTCTCCAAACTCTGACGTTTGACAAATTGAATGGATTTATCAGCAGAGAGGAATGTGGCTGTTTTCCAACACTTTCTTTAGTTTGGGGAAACCCATTTCATATAATGTTTTTTCCCTATGTTTCCCTTTTAAGAGGCAAACACAAGCCATTTCCAGTGTCATAATGTCAACACTTTGCAGCTCTGCATAAGGAAGCTTTTATTGGTACCATCCTCAGTCCTCCCATGAAGCAGGCCCCACTCAGGGAGTTCAGAGCTAAGATTCCTGAACTAGCAGTCCTGGCTTAGAATTCCAGCTTCCCTGCTTACTAGCTGTTTAAACTTGAGCAAGTTAATTAACCTCTATGTGCCTCAGTTTTCTAATCTGCAAAATAGGAATAATAATCATACCACTGCAGAGTATTGTTGCAAGGATTAGATGAGATCAAATGAGCATGTAAAGTGCTTTGAACAATGTCTAGCACATACATATTAAGTGCTCAGCAAATGTTAACCATTTTCATCATTATACTCACATGTCCAAGTAGGGATCCAGGAGTTGAAAGGGTTGCATTACACAGGGCCATCCTCCCTCTTGTGTCCAAGACTCTCTGGGGTGTATGACAACATTTGTAAGAACAACTTTTGTCTGCTCTGGAATAAGTGACTTTCTCCTTTCTACAGAGCTAACTCTCCAATGGAGGACCTAGCCCAGCCTTAGTCTCCCTCAGTTCACAAGTCAATGATAATGACCCAAAGTATGAAAAACTATCTGATGAGAGGGAGAGTGTGGTCATTTAAACCTGGCAATAAGCAATTGTCTCTGCTTTGCAGAGAATTTAACAGAACTCAGACTTGAATGCTCTTGGAGTTGACAAAGGATCTTTAGAAAAGAATGTTCCCTGGGGGTTCTCCATGTCTACAGAGGCCCAAACAAGAGAGAACAGATTGTGGTTAGACCCAGGGAAGACATTTTTACCACAGATGGATAAAATGCTGGGCCAGATTCCCAAAATGGGTTATGTAGTGTCTTTTCCTGGTAAATTGGGAAGAGGGTGGCTGGCCATCCATCCTAGATTGTTTCATATACCGTCAGAGCAAGAAGGTCCCTTAAAGATCATTTTATCCAAGCCTCTATTTTAAGGATGAGGCTACTAAGACCCAGAGAGAGGGGACAATTGCCCTATAGTCATGTAGCAAATTATTGGCAGAACTAGGATTTAAATCCTAGGCCAACAGATCATGCCACTGCACCCACGTGGTCTCTTAAGGCACCCAAACTGCTGTCCCTTCTAGTTCTGGAATGTTCTATAGTACCAACATACAAAAAAGTAATAGAGGCCCACCCCAGAAGAATTCAAGATATTGAGCAGTGCCCAAATTGCAGTTCCTCTAGTTTATCCATCTGATTTTGGAGCTCTGGCTGTCAAAGTGTTTCAGCCAAGCCTCCTCACTCAACTAACTGGTCTTCTTGACTTACAATTTGAAAGCAGCTGTGGTTAAAGCCAAGCTTGCTGACTCAGCCCATGTAGTAAGGATGACTAAACACAAGAATTTCCTGTGGGGTGGGGGTGCAGGGGATGGAAAATATCTTTCAAATGCATTTGTTTCGGGGAACCATTCTGATCAGTCAGGAGCTAGCCCACCGTGGGCCCATGAGGAAAAGCAGCAGGCTGTCCCTGCTCAACACCAAAGCAGGATTTGCAGATGTTTCCTTTCTTTTTTCTAAACAACACTGTGGCTGTCTCGGCACCATTTTGGTCTGGCCAGCATTTGCACAGAGCTTCATCTGCCAACTGGTACAGCCCAAAGCCAAGGGGAGCAGATGTCTCCCCTGACTGAAGGGGCCTTTTGCATTCCCCTGCTCAGAAGCCTTCCCCCAGGGGTGAATTGGGGCTGATCTGCTTTATCTCAAGCAGTTTCAATTCTGAGCCCACCTTGAACTCTAAAGAGAGGATCATTTATGCTGACCTATCAGAAAACAATGTGGGCTGGCTTCCATCTCGAGGGTGTACTCTGGGGAGTTTGCAATCTGGAGTAAAGTTATCATTTTCAGGTCTGAATACCACACAGACATTGGACAACTTTAGGAAACAAACATTGACCTTCAGTTGGATTGCTTACCAGCTTAAGGCAGTAATCCAGTGAAACCAAAATTTGGATAAATATTTCAAGACTCTTGGCTGGAAAGGAGTCTGCCTTGCTCAATTAGAAAGTTGGAGACACCTGGTGCATTTGGGGGTGACACACTTTCTTTACAACTTGCAAATTAGAAAAGGGGGGCGGGGAAAGGGAGAGAGTGAACATATTCAGCCATCTTCTGAAAGCCATATGCAACTTGAACAGTTCAGACATTGAGGATTCAAGTCCAAGGAGCCTGCCTCATCCTCTTCCCATCCCCTCCCCATCCTCACCCTCATGTTCACAAGGGAAAAACAGGACTAACCACCTCGGAGGTCTCAAAGAGGGCCAAGGATCTATTTTTCATAAGTGAGTAACAATTTTTTATTCCAATGGGGGGAATGTTCTGGGACAGGCAATGTGGAGTAATGGAAAACATACTGGTCCTTGGGGGGAGAGGAGATGAGGGAAGAAGGAGAGATGAATGTCCCACTTCCTTGCCACCTAGCAGTGTAAGCTTGGAAGTGTTATTTTACTTTCAAAGCTTGTTTTTTATTCTGATTCAGTAAACACTCATTTAAGCTACATATAGTGCCTGGTAATAATATGGCCTCCAGAAATGTTTTCTGAATAAGTGAGAGTGAGAGAGAGCAAACGAGTAAAAGAATGAATGAATAAATGACAGAACAATAAGGATTTGTTTAGTTCGTGGAGTTGGTTTGAAGCTTGATTGAAATAATGGTTATGAATTCTCATATTTCCTAACATTTTATAGTTAATATATCTATGTACTCACTATCTTATTTTAATTTTACAAGGCACCTGTGAGATAAGCAGGGTGAGGCTTGTTGTCTGTCTGATAAAGGGAATTAAGGCTCAGAGAAGTGAGGAGGCAATAGATGATGGAACTAAGGCTCCTGACCCAGTACTCCTCCAAACATATCACACAACCTCTTGCTTTCAAATGAAAGAGTTTTTAAAGGAGAAAGTGCTTTAGGACAATTGCATCAGATCTATGACTTGGAAATAAGCACCATTTATATGAAGGTTTAACTTTGGAGGTGGGTTCAGAAGAAGAAAAATCAGGCTAGGACTAACAACGCTGTTAAAGATTACAGTAAGACCTTGTCTACTCAAAGCATATGAGGCCAGGGGAAATGGCCTTGGAATGACTTGGGTTGGGATTATATAATATTTTTGTAAAATTATAATAGGACTAGTTGGCAAGGAACTAACAGTTGCTATTTGGAATAACATGGTCCAGTGTAAGAAGGTTGACTATAGACTCAGGTAAGTGAGCCAATATACACTTAAGTTTGCCCTCATCAGGTGCTTGGCCTGTCTTGAAGCCAGCAGCTGCTTAGCAGGAGTGGATTGTGGTCTGAACCTTCTCCAGGTTTACATAGGTCTTAGAACCCTTGACTCATGGTGCTGAATGGGGCTGTTTAGGTCATATAGTCCAGTTCCCATCCAATAAAGCCATTTCTGTCTGGTGAGTGGCTGCCCATCCTCCAGTGACAAAAAATCTTACTACCAGTCTATGTGTAGTTTCTAGCTCTGTGTTCTGGCCAGTTCTGATGATGATCATCTGTTCCATTGTCATTTCTGACTGCATGGGCCACTAGGGGAATACAGAGATGTTAACTGTAAATGTACCTCATACAGCAATTAGGCATTGAAAACAAAATGTTCCATAAAGCAAGTTTTGTTTTTGTGTGCTCTATGTTGGCTTGTTATTTAAAGGAATCATTGTTCCCTAACTTATCACTTTTTAAAACACAGAATTAGATTTTCTTAAAGCAGAAGTATTTAACATGGGGTCTGTTGCTCTTGGATTAGCTACAGGAAGCTGGGTGAATCTTTCTGAAACCATGTGCAAAACTGCGTGTTTGCATTTATACATTTTTCTGAGGAGAGAGTCTGCACAGCTTTCCTCAAATTCTCAAAAGGGTTTACACCCAAAAAGGTTAACAACCATTGGCTTTTAAAAAGGTAGAACTGTAATTGTGTTTATGAATCTTATAATATGCAACTTCAACTGCAATTCATTAAAAAAGTGGCTTTGTCTCTGTTAGTTGCCATGATCTCCTTCTCTTCCTTCTGCTGCCTCTGAAGGATGGGTACCCATGGGACATGCTGACAAGCTTTGACCTTCTATTTTCAGGGTGATAGCTGTGATAATAGGAGTTGAGTGCAATTTTTGTAGACTGGAATAAGGTATTATTTGATAAAATTTCCAGGTTCTTGTTCTCTGTTCTCAACCCCAAAGTTCAGCCTTATAAGGAACACATCTTTGTTGCCGCATCGCGTGAGCTTTGTAATCAGACAGCTCTGTGACCTTGGGCAAGTCACTTAATCTCTCTGAGCCTCAGTTTCCTCATCTGACAGATGGAGGTAATAACAAGGTTGTTGTGAGCATTATAAGTAAGATGATGAATACAATGTGCTGGACACATAGTAAGTGCTCAATAAATAGCAGTGCTAATGGTATCTGTGCTGGGTGACCAAATCCATAAGAAAATCCAAAATTCTTTTCTGAGGACATGGGTAGCTCTGTCTGGGGGTTACCTTGCTGCCTAGGGCCATGCTTAGGGTTCATCCATGGGCATGGGAATGAAACTAGTTGGACCTTTGTCATTTTATCAAAGCATAGAGTTTGGCCTGTTCAACACTTGTCCTCTACAAAAAGTTGTTGAGAAGCCCTGAAGCCATGTTTGGCCACTGAATCCAGAAATTCTATGTAGGGTTTTAAGCTATGTTTACAGAAGGCCAGAACAATTGGTACAGTCAAATCAGCTCAAAACTTCCAGTCAGCATTTTAGCCCAGCAGTAACAGTGTCCAAAGGGATTTCCCACTCCTGTTCCTATTTGATCCTCAAAACAGCCATATGGGGTGAGCAGAGGAGGTGTTGGAGAGGCCACTTATTATAGCAATGATATAAACAAGTCTGGATGTTTTGAGGACTTTTTGAAAATGCAGTGGTTTGCAAACAAGTAAAGTTAGTGTGTTAGCAAAAAATGATTATTGTGTGTTAGTTTTTGAATATCGAGTTTATTGAGTACAACTGAATATAGCACAGAGCTGGCAATTGGTGAGGCCTATATAGTCAGGTTGAGGTGTCAAGAATTACATCACAACACATTAAAAAGATTATATATCATGGCCAAGTGGGATTTATCCCTGGGATGCAAGGTTGATTTAACATAAACAAATAAGTCACTATCATACACCACATTCATTAACAAAATGAAAAATAAAAACCACCTGATCATCTCAATAGATGCAGAAAAAGCATTTGATAAAGTTCAACATCCTCTCTTTGTAAAAACTCAACAAATTAAGTAAAGAGGGAACTTACCTCAACACAGTAAAGGCCATTTATGAAAAGTCCACAGCTAACATGCTAATCAATGGGGTAAACTGAAAGCTTTTCCCCTAGGATCTTGTACAAGACAAGGATCACCACTGCTGTTCAACACAGTACTGGAAGTACTAACAAGAGCAACCATAGAAGAAAAAGAAATAAAAGGCATCCAAATCAGAAAGGCATCCAAATCAGTAAAATTATCCCTTTGCAGATGACATGATTCTAGATGTAGAAAACCCTAAAGACTACCTCCACCTGCAAAAAAAAACCCCAAAAAACAAAAACAAAAAAACACCTGTTAGAACTAATAAATAAATTCAGGAAATTTGCAGGATACAAAATCAACACGCAAAAATCAGTGATGTTTCAACTATATGAAAAAATCAAGAAAACAACCCCATTTATAATAACATCAAAAATAATAAGATATTTAGGAATAAATTTAGCCAAGAATGTGAAAAATCTGTATACTGAAAACTAAAAACATTGATGAAAGAAATTGAAGAAGACACAAATAAATGGAAAGATATCCCATGTTCATGAATTGGAAGAATTAATATTGTTAAAATGTCCATACTACTTAAAGTGATATTCAGATTCAATGCAATCCTCACTAAAATTCTAATAACATTTTTTACAGAAATATAAAAAATAATTCTAAAATTCATATGAAACCACAAAATACTCCAAATAGCCAAAGCAATCTTGAGAAAGAAAAACAAAGTTGGAAACATCACACTTCCTGATTTCAAATCATATTACAAAGCTATAGTAATCAAAACCATATGGTACTGGCATAAAAATATAGACCACATAGACCAATGGAACAGAATAGAGAATCCAGAAATAAACCCAAGCATATACAGTCAACTAATTTTCAACAAGAGTGCCAAGAAGAGACAATGGGGAAAGGACAGTATCTTCAATAAATGGTGATGGGACAACTGAATATCCATATGCAGAAGAATGAAATTAGACACTCATCTTATATCATACACAAAAATCAACTCGAAATTGATTAAACATCTAAACATAAGGCCTGAAACTGTAAAACTCCTAGAGAAAAACATACCAGGAAAGCTCCTTGACATTACCCTTGGCAATAAGTTTTTAGATATCACACCAAAAGTTCAGGTAATAAAAGCAAAAATAAACAAGTTGGACTATATCAAACTAAAAAGCGTCTGTATAGTAAAGGGAACAATCTGTTGAATCTTATATCTGATAAGGGGTTATCTGCAAATCTTATATCTGATATAAAGGGTTAATATCAAAAATATATAAGAAACTCATACAACTCAATAGCAAAATAAATCAATAAATAACCTGATTTTTAAAAGGGCAAAGGACCATAATAGACATTTCTCTAAAGAAGATATACAAATGGCCAACAGGTATATGAAAAAGTGCTCAACATCACTAATCAACAGGGAAATGTAAATCAAAACCACAATGAGATACCATCTATACCTGTTAGAATAGCTATTGTCAAAAAGTCAAAAGATAACAAATGTTGGCAAGGATATGGAGAAAGGGGAACCCTTGTACACTATTAGTGGAAATGTAAATTGGTACAGCCATTATGGAAAGCAGTATAGAGAGTTCCCAAAAAATTCAAAATAGGATTAGCATATGACCCAGCAATTCCTTTCCTAGATATGTACCAAAAGTAAATGAAATCAGCAGGTTATCTGCCCTCCCATATTTATTGCAGCATTATTCACAATAGCCAAGATACAGAAAAAAACTAAGTGTCCATCAACAGAGGAATGGATAAAGAATTTGTGGTATGTGTGTATGCGTGTATATGTATGGGATATTATTCAGCCTTAAAGGAGAAGGTGGTCCTGCCATTTGTGACAACATGGGCAAACTCAGAGGACGTTATACTAAGTGAAATAATCCAGACATAGAAAGAAAAATACTGCATGATCTCACTTATATGTAGAATCTTTAAAAAGAAAAAAAAGGAATACAGGAAATGGGGAGATGTAGGTGAAAGGATGCAAAGCTGCAATTATGTAGGATGAATAACTTTAGACAGCTGATTATGTATAGAATGAGGACTATAGTTAATAATATTGTATTGCATACTGCTAATTTGCTGAGAGAGTAGATTTTAGGCACTCTTACCACACAAAGGGTACCTATGTGAGGTGATGAATATACTAATTTGCTTGACTATAGAAATTATTTTACTATGTATGTATATCAAAAAATCATATTGTACACCTTAAATATATATACAATAAAAAACAAATTTAAAAAGAATATGTGAAAGTAAAAATCATAAGACAGTAAAAATTACTAGACACTGGATGGTCTGGTACAGCTAAGGGCTGTGACACTTTAGAGAAGGGAAGATATAGGTTGGTTGCAGAATCCAAGGAAGGCTTCCTAAAGGAAGAGTGCCCTGGGCTGTCAGGGAGGCAGAGGGAAGCAGGGAAGTGTGGCAAGCAGACAAGAAGGAGCTTAGAGGCTGGGATGAGCATGCTGGGTGAATGGAGGGACTGACACAGTGGTCAACCAGGGGATAGCTTTGGGAAACAGTGGGAATTCTAGTTAAAAAGGTTACAGAAGGCCTCCATTGCCCAAATAAGGGAAACAGTCTGGACTTGATCTGGTAGGTGGTGAGGAGCAGCGAGGTGTGGCAATAGAGTGGCAAGAAAAGGGAATGGAGTAGGAGAGTCCAGCTGGGGTCTAGGAATAAGAATCTAGCTGTCAGTGTCAGAGTCTGGGCTAGGATGAGGCCGTGGAAACAAAGAAAGGGGAAGGATGAAAGAGATCTCTGGTCTCTGGAGCCTTTGCTTAGAGTAACACAGGGGCTTTTCTCTCTTTAAGGAGCAAGTCCATTTTTGGTCTTTTTATTTCTCTTGCATGAGAGATGCCTCTTTCATACAGGAGCATGTGCCCTGCTTGAAGAAAAACAAGCAAGATAATTTGCAAAGGAAAGACCCCGAGAGGTGACTCCTTGTTGCAAAATGGTTCTTCACCAAGGGAGGCACAGAGGGTCCTTTGGCATAGAAACTGCTCTAACTTATGTGTGAGTTAGTGCCCTCCATCCTCGAGAGGCTTTGGGGTTTGGGGTGACAAAACACTTCCACAGGCTCCCTCCTCAGGATCTGCCTGGGGTTCTACTTGATGTAACAGTTCTCGTGAGGCTGCACAGGTTGATCATGGAACTTGTCTCTTGGTGAACTGATTCTGTTGACATTTCAGCTTGAAAAACACAAAAGAGAGGTCTGCAAAAGGGGCTCAGGATTCAGTCCCGGAGTTTGCCCTAAGCATTTCTCAGATTTGAGCATTTCTCTTGGAAATATGCACGAGATGGTTTCACATGGAGAACCCTCTGAGGCTCTGAAGCACCATCTCTACCTGCTATGTGTGCCTGAGAGGCCATGCCTGGCCCAATCCCCATATGCCCCCAACTGCAAATGGGATGGTGGGTCCCTGGGAGTCCCTGGGGGACCATGCACTTGACCAAGGTTGCCCACAGAGGCTGGATTCAGCACAGGTTCAGCTCCCCCAGCTTGGGGGCAGGGCAGAGCAGAGCAAAGGTACCATACAGTTATGCTGGCTGGAAAAAGGATTTTGTTTTTACAAACTTTAAAGGAATATAAAAATGACTTTGTTGCATTTGAATTGCCTTTCCTGGATGAATAGAGCTCTGTGGCTCCAGGCCTTAGAGAGGATTGTGTTGAGATCATGTATTTCCTTGTGTATGTTTCTATATGGACATATTTCCTTATATACAAACGTCTATGCAATTGTTTGGAAGCCTCGGGCTAAAACCAAGATGTTGACATTTTTGAAACTTTGTTGGATAGAAGCATAGAAGCTAGGGGTGGGGAAACCTTGTTTAATTGGTGCAAACAGTTTTTAGCTTGCAAGAGATGAAACCTTTGATATTCATTTAGGACAATCTTCCTGTTTTAATGACAGCAGCTCCTATATATTGAGAGTTTCTTATATGCCTGGCACTATGCTAAACCCTTTACATCCATACTCTCATTTAATCTTCACAACATCCCTAAAAGTGAGATGACATTGTTGTCCTCCATTTTAGAAATGAGTAAAGTGATGGAAAGAGAGAGGTTTAGGGACTTAAGGTAGCTAGTAAGTGGAGAGCTGGGGTTTGAACCCATAATCGTTTTTTTATTTCAGTAGATTTAGGGCAGTGGTCACCAACCTTTTTGGCACCAGGGACCAGTTTCCTGGAAGACAATTTTTCCACGGACTGGGGGGATGGCGAGTGATGGGGAGTAGCTGTAAATACAGATGAAGCCTCTCTGGCCCACCGCTAACTTCCTGCTGTACAGCCTGGTTCCTAACAGGCCACAGACCAGTACTGGTACATGGCCTGGGGATGGGGACTGCAGATTTAGGGGGTACAAGTGTGTTTTGTTACGTGGATGAATTGTAGCATGCTGAAGTCAGGGCTTTCAGTGTACCCATCACCAGAATATTGTACGTTGTACTCGACAGGTAGATTTTTATCCTTCACCCCTCAATACTCCCTTCTTAGTTTTCAATGTCTATTACACCACTTTATGACCATATATACCCCTCGTTTAGCTCCCACTTATAAGTGGACCCACAATCTTATTGACCATACAAAACTTCCCCTTGAGAACTACTTAATTGTCTTCTCTCCGCAAATTTAAAGCAAATACTCTCTAGTAAAATTAAAATGTGGTTTAAGAAGCAAAATGGCTTTGTGAGGAGGAAGATATACAAAGTTGTCTACATGGGAGGCAGAGTAGTATTTCTACAGACTAATTTGTTATTGGAGCAATTGTATCTTGGCTGGGGAAAGAACAAATACAATGAGGTGCTGGCATGGAGTGTGACAGCCAGTCCCTTGAACTGGGCTTGAGCCCAGAGTGGGAGAAGACCAAGGGCCAGAGGCTAATAAGTCTGAGAAACTGTCGCACCAGTGGAGCTGCTTCTACGCCCAGGGGACCAAGTGTGACCCAGAGTTAGGCAGAGGGGACAACCAACTCTTTGCACTAAAGCTATACCTGTCTTGTGTCTGGTATCTTTTTATCATAATATTTTTTAGCTGGTTATCACTGACATACAGGAAAGTTTTCATTTCTGTGTGTTCACTGTGTGTCTAACTACTGTACTGAACTCTCTTGTTAATTCTGATGTAAAATTAAAATTCACTCACATCTCTTGAGTTTCCTAAATATGTAAGCATATCACTGCAAAATATATACGTTTGTGTGTGTATAGTCTCCATTTTGCAGTTAAAGAAACTGAAGCTCAGAGAGGTTTAGTAGCTTCCTCTGGGTCACACAGCTAATAAGTAACAATGTACAGATTTAAAAATAGACCTAACTTCAGATCCTGACTTCTAAATTACTGTACAATATCCCTCTTATATTACATTTTTGTAAAAATGGGATGATACTATACACATTCTTTGTCATCTCCTTTCACTTAATAACTTTCCTGTATCCCTAAATATTATTCAAGAACATGATTTTAATGTATGCATAAAATACCTTTGTCATAAAAGTATAATAATTAACATTTATTGAGTGCTTAAAATATTTCAGCTATCTTAACATGGATTATTTCATATAAATTTGTTTACATGAGGCCAGGATTACTGGCTGTTACAGCCACGTCAGTTCAAAATATCCAGCCTACCTGTTGGCACCCCAGCCTGTCCCCTACAACTAGCTTTGGTGCTGTGACATCTGCTTGGGTTGCTGTGTCATCCAATGCAAAATTCCCTTATCTTCATGTAAGTGAAAAGCAAGCAGCAAGTGTCTGGGCTGAGCAGAGGGCATGGCAAGGGTGGCAAGAGTGACCCTTGATGTTGTCAAGGATTCCTGGGGGGACTTAATATTAATATTCCTAGTCAAAATAAGAGACCAAGAAAAACTGTTCTCTAGTTTCCTGGAAGCTTTGAGATGATACTGGAACCCAAGGAAAATTATGGCAGAGAAGAGATTTTAGGAGGTGCAGGAGCCAAAGGTGAACAGGCACCATTGGTGGGTCGAGGGGGAAAGATAGAGTGAAAGCATCAACATTAACATCTTGCCCACAGATATGATCCCTTCCATTGATGCACAATGTCTACTTAATGCATACTGGCTACTACGGACTGAATTGTGTCTCCTCAAAATTTATATACTGAAGCCCAAACTCCCAGTATATTTGGAGGTAGGTAGGGCCTTTGGGAGGTGATTAGATTTAGATGAGGTCATGAGGGTGGGGCATCCATTATGGGATTAGTGCCCTTATAAGAGGAAGAGATTGGAGATCACACTCTCTCTCTCTTCACACACATGCACCAAGGAAAGGCCATGTGAGGCAGAAAGAGGGCCTTCACCAGGAACCAAATTGGCCAGCACCTTGATCTTGAACTTCCCAGCCTTTGGAACTATGAGAAATAAATGTGTGTTGTGTATGTTTTTGTTGTGGCAGCCTGAGAAGACTAAGACATTGGCCATTTACTTCAACTGATTACTTACATTTTGAAAGTATTAGAAAAGAATGGTTTATGCTTCTCAGATGGCTTTCAGAGTTGCATTAGAAAATATATGTTATTCATTCTTTTTTTTAAAAAAAAAAAAAAGACAACTCCACATACAATTATTCAGTGCCTACTATGTGCCAGGCACTCTTCTAGGCAGTGACCAAGGTAGACATGATCCCTGCCTTCATGTAGCTTACAGTCTAGTGGGAAAGTCAGGCATTGAACAAATAATCTTATAAATAATGATTTCATTCCAGTCACTATGTGGTACTCATGAAGAAGTACAAAGACCAATGCGAACAGATATAACAGGGGATCGGGATCATGACCTCGAGAGAGAGGGGTGAGATGGCTTCCCTGAGGAAAATGAGTCATGATGAATAAGTAGGAGTTATCAAGGCAAAATGTATGCATGTGCATGTGTGTGTGTTCCAGCAGGCATGATGAGAGATGACAATGACATTACCCCCAGAAAGAATGGCACCACATTTTTATTGTGGTAAAATACACACAATAAACTTTACCATTTTAACCATTTTAAAGTATGCAATTCAGTGTCAGAAAGCACATTCACAATGTTGTGCAGCCACCACCACTATCTAGTTCCAGAACATTTTCATCATCCCAAAAGGAAATCCAATACCCATTAAGTAGTCACTCTCCATTCTTCCCTCCACCCAGCCTTACATAACCACCAATCTGTTTTCCATCTCTGTAGACGTGCATATTCTGGATATTTCATGTAACTGGAATCATACAGTATTGGTCTTTTTGTAACTGGCTTCTTTCACTTGGCATAATGTTTCAAGGTTCATCCATGCTGTAGCATGTATCAGTACTTCATTCATTTTTATGGCTGAGTAATATTCCATTGTATGGATAGGCCACATTTTGCTTATCCATTCATCAGTTGATGGACATTTGGATCATTTCTACCTTTTGGCTATTGTGAATAAAGCTGCTGAACATCCATGTACAAGTTTTTGTTAGAATACCTATTTTCAGTTCTCTTGGATATATACCTAGGAATGGGATTGCTGAGTCATATGGTAATTCTGTATTTAACTTATTGAGGAACCAGAGAATGGCACCCCTTTTATTGTTGTAAAGAAAAACTCAACAACAAAAATGCAATCATATGAATATATATATATATATATATATATAGGCTGTCTGCAAGTATCCAGGCATGTAACCATTCTAGTTATATTAATAATGGCTGGATACCTTCTGGACAGCCCTTGTGTGTATATATATTTTTTACAGCTTAAAATAATACACATTTATTATCTCAGTTTCCATGGTTCAGAGTCTGAGCACGGCTAAGCTGGGTCCTCTGCCCAGGGTGTAACAAGGTTATAGTCCAGGTGTTGTCTAGGCTGCATTCTTATCTGGGGCTTGGGGTCTTCTTGCAAACTTGTTTAGGTTATTGGCAGAATTTAGTTCCTTGCCGCTATAGTGCTGAGGCCCTCAGCTCCTAGAGGCTTCCCTTCTCTTCAAAGCTTGGTCGTTTGTTTCAAGGCCAGAAGGAAATGCTGTCTCTCTTCAGGAAAGGCCCAGTCACTCTTCTAATAGCTTTCACCTGATTAAGTCAGGCCCATCCAGGATAATCTCCTTTTTTTTTTTTTTTTTAACAGTCCACAACACTTTTCTTTTATTTTTTATACCTCTTATGCCATGAATTCACAGGAAATGGAGTCCAGCAGCTCAGGATCCTTTCTTTTAGTTCTCACAAAGTATGATGCTCTGGGTGGAGCAGGCTGGGGCTTCAGTTGAACCCAGGCACCTTTCTCTTTGGCTTCCTTCTTTTTCTGATCATTTTCCTTCAGGAAGCTATCTCGGCTCTCAGTGTGCTTAATATATTTAATATGCTTAATATGCTCAATATGCACATTCACATATGCACATTAATTCTCTTGGCCCTTAACTTGTTTGTTTACAACAATGCCAACAGTATGCTGGGTCACACTGTAGACTCTTCCAGTTTTGCTGTAGTAACGTTTGTGGGGCATTCCTTTCTGAACAGTGCCCATTCCCTTGATATCTACAACATCACCTTTCTTGTAGATTTGCATGTATGTGGCCAAAAGAACAACGTCATGTTCTTTAAAACTTCAGTCCCCAGTCCCCCAGCTGCAGACTGGTCCATGCCCTGTTAGGAACCAGGCCACACAGCAGGAGGTGAGCGGTGGGTGAGCAAGTGAAGTTTCATCTGTATTTACAGCCGCTCCCCATCGCTTGCATCACCACATAAGCTCCACCTCCCGTCAGATCAGCAGCCGCATTAGATTCTCACAGAAGTGCGAACCCTACCGTAAACTGCACATGTGAGGGATCTAGGTTGTGCTCCTTATGAAAATCTAATGCCTGATGATCTGAGGTGGAGCTGAGGTGGTGATGCTAGCGCTGGGGAGTGGCTGCAAATACAGATTATCATTAGCAGAGAGGTTTGACTGCACAATAAATGTAATGCACTTGAATCATCCCCAAGCCATCCCCCAACCCCCAGTCCGTGGAAAAATTATCTTCCATGAAGCTGGTCCCTGGTGCCAAAAAGGTTGAGGACTGCTGCTCTAAAAGGCAAATAGGACACGGATCAGGTGTCTCTCCTCTTTCCCTTTGTGTTCTTCATTTTGGCGAAGTTAGTGGTTCTGGCTGAAAGCGATAATCTCCCCTTTTTTATTAACTCAAAATGAACTGTGATGAGGCCTTATTGAAACTATATTTTTAAACATTATTATGAGTAGCCCGGCCAGATTAGTGACCAATGAATCCTACTGTCAAGGAAGAGAATCCAAATGAGTCATTCAGTGCACACCCATCACTACAGTTAGAAAAACCACACAAATGTCATTTTCTATTGGCCAGCCCAGGGAGAAGCATGAACTTCCTCAAGTCTGAGGGAGGACTCTTTGTTGTATCCCTCAGTCACCACAGAGACTGGTGATGCCCTCATCCAACTATGAACACCCTGAGGACAAGGGCAAATCTGAGCCATCGCCATCATTTCAGTGCCTGGCACAGTCAACGTTTATTGGTGGAAGGAAGACAGGAATGCCACCCAGCTCCCTGGGAGAGATGATCTTGGGCACAGTGTCTCTTTGTCATGCCAGTGCAGTGCACTGAGCCACCTCCACCCTCACAGCAACCTCCTCTCTATCATCCATCACTTTGGGTGACACCACTATGGTCACTCCATGATGAGCAAGCCAGCTTATAGCACTTTTCACATAAACAAATAGGCAAATCACAGAAACCAACGTCTCTCAGACCCAGATAACCTGATTCTTGTTTTGAACAAAATGATCAGCATTCCCTTGGATGAATCCCCTAGTCTCTGGGCATTTGCCTTTCTCCACTGTAAAATGGGAGTCGTGTGACTGCTCTCTAGTCACCTCACAGCATTGTGGGGAGAGTCAAAGCTGGATGTATGAACATCCCTGGGCTTGTGGAGTTCTCATCAAGTGGGCAGTGACTGGGCATGATCCCCTTTGGAGCCTGTCACTGCTGTTGACATTGAGAATACCAGGGTGGGAACAAATGCTGTCTTTGTCACAGGCTCAACTACAGGGGCCTCTCCTTCCCTAAGCTGGCAGCTGAGGCTAAGTACTTGAGATCCCTGGGCCAGCTGTTGTGAAGTGAATGCCAGGAAGTAGGTAAAGCAGGATTCAGAACTGGGCAGAGAGCCAGGCTTGAGAGGGAGCAGTGATGGAAGTGGAGCACAAAAGTTGGCAAACAAATGTTTTCCAAGGAGGTTTTAAAAAATACAAGCTGGCTTCTAAGGTAGACAGTGTACCAATGGAGGGCTGCCTGAAAATTCCTGCTCTAACTCACTGTCAGCTGAAGAAGATTCTAGAACTGGAAAGGCACTGTGAGCAATGTTTCCCAAGGAAGCTTCCCTTGGAGCATAGAAAGATAGCCACACCCTTCGAAGTTAGCTGGAAGCTTACAAAGGGCAGTGTTGTTTCCACTGAGGAAGAATGATAGCCCCACATAATGGTATCCTTATTCTGTAAACCTCAAACCTTTGTGATGAGGGGCAATTGAGCCTGCAGGCCCCAGCAAAGGGGGGAGGGAATGGTTGGCAAAATGCACATGCTTTTAGCCTGCTTGCTGGTCAACATGGAAAGTCTTCACTAGGAAGATGGTTTGGTCAAAGTCAGGGGTCTATTTCAACTCTCTTTCTAGGAGGATTGCTAAATCATACCAAGGTACCTTGTTATTATAATTTGACAGTAGCTGATAAAAATTTTCAAGTGGACATATCTTCTGTTATACTTGGTAGATTTCAGTGAAACATAGCACAAACTTAGTGGTTCTAGAGAGAAAGACTAATGAGAAAAAATGGATAAACTGATTATTTTATTAATACATGAGAATGAGAACGGTGGCATTTCAGAGTGGTAGGATTCCTATCACACAAAAGGGGAAGTCAGTAGGCTAGCAGCAGCTGCCAACAGCAGCCTATTGGACAGTTATTAGGGAATGGAGCCCCAAAATTGGAATTTGCGTAGCCTTCACCAACTTCGGGATGCCTATGGTATTGTTCATACATGCTTATGTCAGGGACCACTTCCAAAATTCTGACTCATCTCCCAGGCCAATGAAACCATGTCGGCATGTGAATTACACTCCTGGTGTCATCCCAGGGAATTTTTGTCAGCCCTGGTGCCCAGGACTGATTCCATTAGGCCTGGGAGAAGCTGTGTGGTGCAAAGGCAAGAGCCACAAGAAGCCTTGAGCTTGAGTCCTAGCTAAGTTGCTGATTAATTGTCATTCTAAGCAAGTCTTTTAACCAGTCTGTCTTGGTTTCTTCAGTGATTAAAAAGAGACTGGTGAATTTGATTACTTAGTTCCTTCTAGTTTTAAAACTAAAAATGCCTGTTTCATAGCTTTGCATTCAACAAAGAATTGTTGTGGATACGTAAATAATCTAACATTATAATTTTCTTTAGGTATGAAAAGATCATGTAGTCCAACCCCTTTATCATACAGATGTAGAAACCAAGGCCCAGAGAAGAGAGGGGATTTGCTCAATGAGCACAGAATCAGGGTTGGAGATCAGGTTTCTTGATTCCCAGTCCAGTGCCTTTTCTACTACCTTTATTTTTAAATCAAAGTAATATATGAGCATGGTTTAAAAATATCAAATAATACAGAAGACCTTGTAATAAAAAATGACAATTCTCTGTCCCACCCCTCCCTACCCCCAGTCCTACTCCTCAGAGGCAACCATTTTTAATAGATTCTATTTTCAATTCAACTGGTGGTTATGTCTGTATCTCTAAATAACATACTCTGCTCCTAGTCTTGATTTATCCATTTTGGACCTTATCTCTTAACTCTCTATTATAAAAATGGAGGATTTAGCTCGCTTCACATTATTTCCAACTGCGTCGCTTTCTTCCACCTCCTCATGTTCAATAGTATTATTTTCATGAGATTTTCTAATTCACTTTTTTAAATAGCATACAGTAAAATTTACTTTTTTGTTGTACAGTTCTGAATTTAGGCAAACACATAAAGTTATGTAACCACCACCACAATCACAATGTAGAACAGTTCCATCACCTCCCAAAATTCCCTCATACTGCCCTTTGTAATCAACTCTTCCCTTTACCCCCAAACCCTGACAGTCACTGATCTATTTTACGTTCCCACAATTTTGCCTTTTCTGGAATGTTATAGGAATGGAATCATACAGCATGTAACCTTTTTAGATTGCCTTATTTCACTCAGGATAACTATTTTGAGATTCAAGCATCACTAGTTCATTCTTTTGTATTGCTGAGTAGTATTCCATTGCATGGATGTGCCACAGTTTATCCATACCCCAGTCAATGGCCATTTGGGTTGTTTCCAGTTTGATAGTATTATTTTTAGTTATTCCATTGGTTACTTTTTAACTGAAAATCATACACTTAAACTTCTATTTCTTATACCATCATCCACTATATATTAAGTATGTCGTCCTTTTCAGGATAGTAAATGCTTTTAACTGATTTTAAAACATGACACTTTCATTTTTTTAGTCTCAGTGTTAGATTTATTTTGAGGGTGTAATTTTTCATGGAGGTGGGAAGGCTTGTTAAAATGCTATCCAGCAGCCCTATTAAGGGTTACAGCTATTCTAAATGCCTCCTGTGGCACAGCTGGCCTTCTCTAGTACTAGACATGCTTGTTACTGGGAAGATATACACGTACTTTCTGTTCTGACAGTTGCTAACTCAGGCAGTAATATTTGGGAAAAATACCTTTCTTCGTGTGGATTTCAGCTTTTGTCTGTCATGCTTTTTCTGTTCCAGCTGCCTTCTCCAGTGAACACAAAGCCACATTTCAAAGGAGACTGACAAATTGTCCCCAGCTGCCAGAAGGAGGTTAGCTTTCTGTGTGTTGTGTCCCTTTTCTCTGATAACAAACAGGTTAACTTTCTAAAGGGAACTGACAAAAGCAGAAATTATCCTTTCATGCAAATGGGTATTTTTTGCATATTTTTAAAAAGATGTGGATTTGTAATATTCCTTTCCATTCCTGCTCCAATTTACATCAGGAAATAGAGTATAAATGATCACAACTGAATCTCTGTTGTTTGCAAGATTCATATTAATGCATTCTGCTTTAAGTGCTTACAAGATCTAAATTATTTTTTTAATTAGCTAGCAGAGTGTCTTCAATGAGTAGCCATTTAAAGACTGAATGATGTCAGCCCTGACCATAGAGATTTATGTGTCATTATATTTCACTTGCATTTTTTAACATCTTTGTATATGTGTTATCTGTCTAGCACTTACACTACATAACAGGAGTAAGTCTAATGCCTAGCACAGTACCCTACACATAATAGGTGCTCAGTAAATGGCATTTGAATTGAAATAATCCAAAATAGTGTCATGTATATATGGTGGTAAAGTATCCTGTGTTAATACAGTGAGTCAGGCATTCTCAAACATTAATGGGAATGCAAATTGGTACAACTCTCCCACAGGGTAACTTGGCAAAATGTGCCAAACCCTTAACAATGCTCTTATCCTTTTACCCAACGCTCTTATCCTTTTACCCTTAAATCTCTTTCTAAAGATTTATTCTTTAAAAAATAGAGATGCACAAAAGTATAAATAGGAAATTCATTCTAGCATCATTCAAAATGGAGAAAAAGTGGGAACAACTTAAATTGTCCATGTTATGAAATCCTGTACGGTAACATTTATACTATGAAATGCTATGTAGTTATGTAGTTATTTAAAACCATGTTTAGAAAAATGTTTAGGCCGGGCGCGGTGGCTCACGCCTGTAATCCTAGCTCTCTGGGAGGC
>VBSM01002707.1:346642-402271 GCA_008086735.1 Cheirogaleus medius
GGTACAAATATTGTTAGGATTACATACATTGCCCCTACCACTCCTCCCCCCCAAATAGAAATATTAACAATGATTATCTCTATGTCTGAGGATTATGAATGATTTTCATTTTCTTGTTTTTGTAATGAGCTTATCTTTAAAATCTAAAAGATACTTTTTTAATTTGAAAGAAACAAATAGTTAAATACTATTTATGATAGACAGAGAGCTGACATTATAAAATATTAATAACAAGATGTAGAACTATTTCTCCAACCAAAGTCAACTCTTAAGATGCTATGTGGACAGTTACGGCAGTGCTCAGTTTTTAGAAAGATGAAATGAAGCCCAGAAATCTTTTTAGGTTAGTGCTCTGAGTCCCACTTTAATATTGAAAGGTAAATATGTTCATCTTTTTCTCTATTCCTAGTTAATTTTCATCCCCACCCTTTTTTAAACTGTCCAGATCTGTGGAACAAATGTAGAGCAAACTGGAAATAAATAAAATCAAATGGCTTTAAGTACCACAAAGCCCTCCCTTCCTGTGTACTAATGGCTACCTGCCCATTATACTCCCCAGAGTGGAGGGCTGGAGTCAGCCAAAATGGAGGCTTTTCTGATTCAAGCATGAAAACTGCAAATGCTCAAAAGAGAGAAAAACTTAGGAAATCTGAAAAGATTGAGACACAACACATACAGTCCTCCCTCCCCTTCTTAGCTTCACATAATATAAACTGGTGGGTTCTTCTGGGGAAAAAAAACTACTAAGTAAAAACTCAGCCATAGTAGGCAGCTATATTAAGGACTGTTCACATTTCAAAGAAATCACACAATCCTAGACCTTTAGAGCTGGAAGGAAAATATTCCAATAAGTAAAGGGCTCCTTCTAAATACCAGATACTATACTGATCCAAATGTTATCTCATAAAAAATCATCTACCAATGCATCCCATTTCATAGATAAGAAAATCAAAGCACAGAGAAGAGTTATGAATTGCCTTAGATCGCATTGTTTATTGGCTACAAAGTTGGGACTAGGTCCTATATCTTCTGGAAACTCTCAGTTGAAATGATGGGTTTTTCTAGTATAATCTTTCCCTCAGCTTCAGATATTCCAAATACTTACTGTGCACTTGTGTTTGGAGGTTTTACTAACAGCTCAAGCTAATCAGATACAAGATCAAATTCAATATTCCCGTCGTCTCCCCATCACCCAGGATCTGAACCAAACTCTCTTTCACTTTTTACTCTCTTTCATCCCACACACACAGTCTGTTAATAAGTCCTGTTCATTTTTCTTTCAAAAAATACCTCCAGATCCTACTCTACCAACAAGACAACTCAACCTCCTCCTTAGGAAAACCCTTCTTCACTACCTCAGCCCACATTGCTGCCTCTCTCCTGGCTTCATATAGCACTTCTAGTCTGCATCACACTATTCAGTTTAGCACTTGTCGTTCAGGGGCGATTAGCACTTATCCAGCAGCATTCATTCATGCAATAAGCATGTGTTGAGTGTCTATTATATATGCTAGGCCCTGAGATAGAAAATTAATTTTTCTTGTCTTCCCAACTAGATATTAAATACCCTGAGAATCGAGGCCACATCTTTCTTCGTAGCCTCTTAAGCTCCCAGTGCAGTTCTGGGAAGATATTGAAGACTTATTAGTTAAAGAGTGGTATAGACTCAAAGAATCTGTCACCAGCTCAGCAGCTGAGGAACTCTGGGGACACTTTTATCTATAGTTCTGCCTCAACATCTCAAAGCTACATGAGTATGATCCACTCACTCAACAAAGACAGCATATTAAAATGTGAGTTTTAAACACCATACCTTCAGAGATAAATGATGAGATTTAATAACTAATCAGAGATGTAGGATCCTAAAGTCAATTGGGAACTTCTGCTTTCAGGAAGATGGAGCGAATGTGCTTTTCCCACATGTAAAAACCCTGGACATTACATACAAGACAAACATAAGAAGACCAAGAAAGGTGGAGAGAAGAAGATATACTAGCTAAGGATCTCGAGACCTAAAGAATGACATAGAAGTGAGTTCCCTGGGCTTTCTTTTTGCCTCAAATACCCCAGGCTGTTTGCTGGAGAAGCCAGCAATTCAGAAAACATCAACAGAAGCAGATTTATTTTTAAAAGCCCCAACAAAAGCCTACTCTCTCTATCCAAAGGACCAGGAAAGGGGCAGCCTAGAAAGACAGAAAACTTTTAGACAATTGCTGCTCTACTATAGCCAAACACCACAGGAAAAACTGTGACTTCCCTTACCCCCAACTATGCCAGCAAAGGCTGAGTGGGGAGCCTGAACTTCCACCCCAATCTGGCAATAATAAGGCCCCCATTACTCCCCTTTTCCCTAGTAGAGCAATGTCATAAAAAATCAGCTAAAACTAAAGGTTTAAATAAGACGCAGAGTCTCATAACATAATATCCAAAATGAACGGTATCCAATTGGAAGTCATTCATCATACAAAGAACCAGAAAGATCTTAAACTGAATGACAAAGACAATCAATATATGTCAACACTAACGTGACTGAGATGTCAGAATTATCTGACAAAGATAAATGCTTCAATGAGAAATTACAAGCATGCTTGAAACAAATAAAAAGAACAGAAAGTCTCAGCAAAGAATTAGAAAGTCTCGTCAAGCAAATAAGAAGACACAGATAACCAAATGGAAATTTTAGAACTGAAAAACACAATAACCAAAATGAAAATCTCAGTGGATGGGCTGAACAACAGAATGGAAGAGACAAAGGAAATAATCAGTGAGCTTGAATATATAACAATTACACAGCAAATAGACTGGAAAAGATGAACAGAGTCTGTGGAACTATTACAAAAGATATAACATTTGTGTCATTGGAGTCCTAGGATTAGAGGAGAAAGAGAGTGGGGCTGAAAAATATTGGAATGAATAATGGCTGAAAATTTTCCAAATTTGGCAAAAAACATAAACCTGTAGATTCAACAGCTGAGAGAACCCCAACCATGATAAACCCAAAGAAATCTACACTAAAACACATCATAGTCAAACTTCTGAAAACTAAAGACAAAAAAATCTTGAAAGCAGACAGAGAAAAACAATTATTTAACAGAGAAATTCCAGTGATTCAAATGACAGCAGATTTCTCATCAAAAACCATGTAGGCCAGAAGGAATTAGCACATTTTTCAAGTGCTGAAAGAAAAGAACTAAATCCTATATTCCACAAAAATATCCTTCAGGAATGAAAGGGAAATCAAGACATTCTCAGATGAAAGAAAATTAAGAGAATATGTCTCCATCAGACCTACTCTAAAAGAATAGCTAAAGGAACAAAACAGAAATGATAAAAGAAATTTTGGAACATCAAAAAGGAAGAAAGAGGCCAGACACAGTGGCTCATGCCTGTAATCCTAGCACTGTGGGAGGCTGAGGCAGGAGGATTCCTTGAGGTCAGGAGTTAGAGACCAACCTGATCAAGAGTGAGACCCTATCTCTACTAAAAATAGAAAAAATTATCCAGGCATGGTAGTGCATGCCTATAGTCCTGGCTACTCAAAAGGCTGAGGCAAGAGGGTCACTTGAGCCCAGGAGTCTGAGGTTGCTGTGAGCTAGGCTTGATACTACGGCACTCTAGCCCGGATGACAGAGTGAGACTCTGTCTCAAAAAAAAAACAAAAAACCAGAAATAAGCATTCTACACTTCACTCAAACTGGTAAAATAACACTACCAGTAGACTGTGACTATATTACATACACAATGTAATACCTAGAGCAACCACTAAAAATCTGTACAAAGATATACATTTAAAACCACTACAGATAAATCAGATACAGTATTTCCAGAATTTTTCAAGTACTTATAGGAAAACAGGAAAAAGAAAACAGAAAATTAAAAATAAAGTGAGAGGCTCAGATACTAACATATCAATAATTACATTAAATGTAAAAGGTCTAAAGACACCAAGTAGAAGACAGAGATGGGCAGATTGGATAAGAAACAATGAACCAATGATATGCATTCTACAAGAAACTCACTTTAAATATAATAATATAGAAAGGTTGAAAGTAAGAGCATGAAAAGATATATATTAGGCAAGCATTGTCAGAAGAAAACATGAGTGTCTATATTAATATCAGATAGACTTCAGAGAAAGAAGATTACCAGAGACAGGGACATTAAATAATGATAAAAGCTCAATCCACCAAGAAGACATAGCAAT
This sequence comes from Cheirogaleus medius, assembly GCA_008086735.1. Lineage (NCBI taxonomy): Eukaryota > Metazoa > Chordata > Mammalia > Primates > Cheirogaleidae > Cheirogaleus > Cheirogaleus medius. Next base: position 350,847 of record VBSM01002707.1, read on the forward strand.
CCTAAATGTGCTTGCGCCAAAAAACACAGTTGTTTGTGAAGCAAAATATGTGAAGCAAAAGCTGATAAAACTGAAAGGAGAAAATCCACATATCCACAATTATAGTTGAAGATTTCAATACCTCTCCCTCAATAATTGATAGAGCAACTACACAGAAAATTAGCAAAGATATAGAAGAAATCAACAATACCATCAACTAACAGGATCTAAACCAACATTTATAGAATACTCCATCCAACACCAGCAGAATACACATTCTTTTCAAGTACTCATAGAACACGGGCCAAGATAGACCACTTTCTGAGCCATAAAACAAACGTCAACAAATTTAGAAGAATTGCAACTGTACATAGTATGTTCTCTGACCATAATAGAATCAAATTAGAAATTAATAACAGAAAGATAACAGGAAAATATACAAACACTTAGAAACTAAATAACATACTTCTAAATCTATGGGTCAAAGAAGAAGTCTCAGGAGAAATTTTAAAAATCCATTGAACTGAATTGAAAATAAAAACACAATATGTCAAAATTTGTGGGACACAGTAAAAGCCATGCTGAGAGGGAAATTTATATGACTAAATCATACATTAGAAAAGAGTAAAGGTTTCAAATCAATAAGCTCCCACCTCAAGAACCTAGAAAAAGAAGAGCAAAATAAACACAAAGCAAGCAGAAGGAAGGAAATAATAAAGATAAGATCAGAAATCAATGAAATTGAAATGAAGAAAACAATAAAGAAATTGATGAAACAAAAAGCTGTTCCTTTGTAAAAGATCAATAAAATTGACAGACCTCTAGCAAGAATGTCCAAAAAAAAAAGGAAAGAAACACATTATCAATATCAGGAACAAACAGGGGATATCACTACAGACCCTGCAGACATCGAAAGAACAAGTCTAGGGTGGGAGAGGGGAGGAGGGGATGGGTATGTACAAACATAATGAGTGAGATGTGCAACGTTTGGGGGATGGTCACACTTGAAGCTCTGCCTCGAGGGGGGAGGGGGGAGGGGCAATATACGTAACCATAATATTTGTACCCCCACAATATGCTGAAATAAAAAAAAGAAATGAGAATGGAAAATGAGGGAACTCAAAAATATATATATATATAGTTAATAGCTCTATAACTATTAAGGAAATTAAATCTATAACTTAAAAACTCCCCAAACAGAAATCTCTAGGCCCTAAATGGGTTCACTGGAGAATTCTACCAAACATTTAAAGAAAAAGTAATGCCAGTTCTACATAATCTCTTCCAAAAAATAGAAGTAGAGGAAATATTTCCTAGTTCACTTTATGAAGCTAATATTACACTGATACCAAAACCAGACAAAGACAGTACAAGAAAACTATAGACCAACATTGCTCATGAATATAAATGTAAAAATTTATAACAAAATATTAGCAAATAGAATTTAGCAATATAAAGCAATTACACACCATGACCAAGTGGGGTTTATTCCAGGTATGTAAGTCTAGTTCAATATTTTTTAAAAAGTCAGTGTGAACCACCATATTAATAGGCTAAAGAAGAAAAATCACATGATCATATCAATTGATGCAGAAAAAGCATTTGACAAAATTCAAAATCCATTCGTGATAAAATCTCAACAAACAGGGAATAGGCCAGGCATGGTAGTTCACACCTGTAATCCTAGCACTCTGGGAGGCTGAGGCAGGAGGATCCCTTGAGCTCAGGAGTTCAAGACCAGCCTGAACATGAGCGAGACCCCATCTCTACAAAAAACAAAAAAGAAAAAAGTAAAGAAAAGAAAACCAAGGAATAAAGAAGAAGGTCCTCAACTTGATAAAGAGCAACTACAAAAAAAAAAAAAATCCTACAGCTAACATTATACTTAATGATGAAAAACTGAATGCTTTCATCCTAAGATCAGGAAGAAGGCAAGGATGTCCTCTTTCACTGCTCTTATTTATCATAGTGCTGGACATTCTAGTTAGTAAAAAAAAAAAAAGGCCCGAAAAGGAAATTAAAGGCATATAGATTAAAAAGGAAAAAAAAATGAAACTTTCTCTATTTTCAGATGACATGCTGGTCTATATAGAGAATCACAAACAAACTATTTTTTAAAACTCCTAGAACTAATAAGTGAGTTCAGCAAGGTCACAAGATATAACCTAAGCACACACAAATCAACTGTATTTCTATATACTAGCAATGAAGACACGGACACCAAAATTAAAAGTATAATATAATTTATAATTGCTAATAAAAAGACTTAGGTGTATATCTGACAAAATACGCATAAGACTTGTATGTCAAAAACTACAAAATGCTGATGAAAGAAATCAAAGAAGATCTAAATAAATAGAGAGGCATATCGTGTTTATAGATTTGAAGCCTCAGCATAGTAAAGATGTCAATTCTCCCCAAATTGATACACAGGTTTAACAGGGAAGAATTGATGTTGCAGCTTCAGTTTGAAGGCAGTCTTCTGGCAGAATTCCATCTTCCTCAGGGAAGGTCAGTGTTTTTCTTAAGGTTTCAACTGATTGGATAAGGCCCACCTACATTGTGGAAGGTGATCTACTTTACTCAAAGCCTACTGATTTAAAGATTAATCTCATCTAAAAATACCTTCACAGCACATCGAGATGTATTAATATTTCACCAAGTATCTGGGTACTGTGGCCTAACCAAGTTGACACATAAAACTAAGCATTACAGACCTCAATCTAAGTCTCATATTTCATATAAAAATTAACTCAAAATGGAACATGGACTTAAATGTAAAAAGCTATAAAACTTTAAAGAATAAACAAAAGAAAATCTTCAGGATCTAGGGCTTACACAAAAAGTTCTTAGACTTGATACCAAAAACATAATCCATAAAAGGAAAAGTCAATAAATTGTGCCAGATCAAAACATAAAACTGTTGCTCTGCAAAATAGGATGAAAAGACAAGATATAGAATGGGAGAAAATATTTGCAAACCACACATCTGACAAAAGACTCATATCTAGAATAGACAAAGAACTTTTAAAAAGTCAACAGTAAAAGAAAAATTAGAAAATGGGTAAAAGACATAAAGACAGATTTCACCAAAGAGGAAATATGGATAGTAAAGACATGAAAAGATGTTCACCATCATTAATCATTAGGGAAATGCAAATTAGACCACAATGAGATATCACTACATACTTATTCGAACAGCTGAAATAAAAAAAGTGACAATACCAAATGGTGGTGAGAATGTAGAGAAACCGGATCTTTCAGACATTGCTGGTGAGAATGTGAAATGCTACAGCCACTCTGGAAAACCCTATCAGTTTCTTACAAAACTAAACATGCAATTACCACAGGACCCAGCAATTATACTCCTGGGCATTTATCCCAGAGAAATGAAAACTTATGTCCACACAAAATCTTGTACATGAATGTTTATAGCAGATTTATTTATAATAGGAAAAAAACAGAAACAACCAAAATGTCCTTTGATAGGTTTATAGTTAAACAAACTGTGCTACAATAAAAAGGAATGAACAATAACTTGGATGAACCTCAAGGGTATTATCTTGAGTGGCAAAATTTTTTGCACAAAAATCTCTACTCCTCACTCCCCCACCATTGCAAGCACTCTAGATTCAATTCGTTAGGATTCAAAAGACAAGTTGGCAAAAAGGAGCACCCAGGTGATTTCAATTTTGTGGCAGTGTATGAGAAGTGGCAATCTCTAAGGCAATGTTTCTTAAATATTATCATTATCATCTCGTATCTACAAGACACACACACACACATTTCCAAGATGAAAAGATTTTTATGCAACAAAATTCCTTCCTCTGTTGAGTCATTTTCAAAGATGAAAGATAGAGACTCACGTGAGCTGTGCTCAAGTGAGGGGAAAGGGTGACGGCTGGTAGTGGCATAGGAAAAAGATAGCAAGGAAGAGAAGAAGATAAAGCCAAGACAGAGTTGTAGGAAGAGGATTGTGCCAAACTGGGCTCCAGCTCTGTAGTGCTGGTCTTGGCAATTCCATCGACATGTGCTCACTACTTTCCCCATCTGTGGCCCCAGCTCTGAGTCTGACAACTGGTGTGGCGATGTCTCTTCTTCAGAGAGGTTTTGCCAGGCCCCAAGACTAGGTTACATTCTTCTGTTATACATTCTTATAACACTTGAATCTAGCTTTTATATCATTTATCACAATCGCAATTACACATTTTTGAGATTAACTATTTAATATTAAATAATTATGTGTGAATTTATCTATTTAATGCCTGTATCCCATTTGGGACTGTATACTCCATGAATGTAGGAACCCTGTCTTAGTTCCCTTTTGTGTATTCCCAGCCCCTAACAAAATGCTGGTCCAAAGAAGGTGGTGCTCAGTACATATTTTTTGGATGAATGAAAGGAGTAGCCAGACCTGATTGAATTAAATGTAGTTACTCAAAATCATATTAAGGAAACATAACCTTTGATTTGTATTTATTTTCTCTCTTACAAAATAGGAAAAACATTATCTATCTCACATTGGGTAATACTGAATAGGTATGAGGAAGCTCTGGAATAAAAAGTACTGTTCAACTACTTGGACTAATGATAATAAAGTAATGGCTTCCTACCCTTTGAGTCTGGAAGCCCATTGCACTTTCTTTGAGGTATGGAATCCCAAGCCCTGAATGTGCTACACATGAAAATGTGGACATAAGTGCTCATGTGTCCATCATTGGAGGGGTTTCTTTCCACCCACCAAAGATCCCTTGAAATCATCTGATAGAACCCAGGGGTTGGAAAAGTTTGCTAGGTTAGAGTGCTGATGCCTACCCAAGCTAATTACGGACTGGTAGGTATCAAAACTTATGGTTTCTTTGAATCTGGATTTAAGACAAAAAAAAAAAAAAACTCATGGTTTCCATCCCCTATATTTATTTCCCCCAAGGGAAAAAGTGAGTTTGGCAAGCACAAAGGATTTGAGAGGAGATTCCATTTTAGAGTTTGACCTTAGGGCGCAAATGCTGTTCCTTACACTTATCTAGGTTTCCCATTCCCTGTCACTCACCTTGGAGCCCTCCCTGCCAGCCAGTTAGGAAGCACAGATTCCTCCAGTGGGAGAAATTGGGGAGTGCACATTTTCCAAGTCAGGACATTTCAGGGACAAGTCCAACCTGTTTGGACTTTCCCAATGTACCGTGATCTAGCCTCAGGCCACCTAGGCTCCCCCCACCTCCTTGCTCCAGTCCCTTAAGGGAAACAAGGACCTTTCTGGCTGAGTTCCACATTTAGTGCCCATTGCTCTCCTCACAGCCACCTGACACCGGAGCTGTTGCTCAACCCTCCCTGTTCCCACACCCAGTGTTGCGTGAATTCGTGTTTCTCCCTGGGCCCCTGACTAAGTTAACTTTTCCCCCAGTTGCTCTTCCTCTTTCTGCTACTCTTGATTGAGTTAATGTCTTCTCCCAAGTTTCCCCCTCTTACTTTCTCCAGCTTGTGTTTTCTCCATCCTTACATAGTCTCCAGGCTCCCCTCTCCCCTGGCCAATCATGCTCTGGCGAGATCATTTTCTTCATAACGCCCTCACCTGCTCCCCATCCCTAGGTTTCTGCAGCTTCCCCTATGCAAGGAGGTTCTAACTTCAGTACACACAGGACAGGGGAGAAGTTTCTAGAAAAAAAATGTGCAAGATACAAATATTACCTGGTTTTAAGATGAGAGTAGTTTTCAGCAAAACAGCCAGAGCTGATCAAATCAAATCATAGTCACAGAAAATCTATTCAAGGATGTTTTAAAACACCTTCCTGTGTGCATACTTGTTTGTATATAAACCTTCTTCAAAGTGCTCTGAAAAAAGAATACAAGTACCAGAACCTCGTAAATTAGGCTTTTCTAAGGACAACTACACTTTTTAAGTGGGGGTAAAACTTACCAGTTCATAAAAAGTAAGAAATATGTTGACAGTTGCTTTATTCTGCATGAAACTTGCCCTTCTTTGTAGTTTGGAGGTTACAAAGGGAGACCAAAGAACAACATTGATTTTAATCCCCATCCCCTCCCAGCCCTGCCTGCCTCATTGAAACCTAGTGGGTCTGATAAATAAAAGATGCCTGAGAGCCATGGCAGAAGCCATCATAAGTAGCACTGGAAGGAAGTGAGAGAAGGAAAATTAGGAAGCATCTTGCTGGCACCACCCCTCCCCCTCAGCCATTTTCTGTTCTGTGCCTGGGCCCTCTCTTCATGAGATTGTTCAGGAGAACATCTGAATCTTAACAGGATCCACAAGAAGAGGATTAAGGAGAAAATTTCTGGCTGCTGTTGGGAGAGAACCAGCTCTAGAGTGAGCTCAGCCTGGCCTCGAGTCCTGGTGACTTTCTAGGGTGTGACCTGCATGGGCAAGCCATCTAAACTCTCTGGGCCTCAGTGTCCTCCTCTCTCACATGGAGATAATAGTGCCTACCTCAGAATGTTGTGAAGCTTGAGTGAGGCAAGATTCACAAATCCCTGAGTGCAGTGCCTGGCATATTACGAGTGTTCCATAAATGTTAGTGAGGAGAAGGGGGAGAGGAAAAAGGTAGCAAGATAACCTTGGAGTCCCTGGAAAGAAGGGGCCTAGCTGCCGTCTGTGTCCTTCCCTGCCACTCTCCCTTTCACAGCCCAGTCCAAGGGTTGCTTCATGGCTCCTCAGGTTTACCAGCTGAGACTTTGTTTCCAAACTGGCAGGTGTGCTGTCCCGTGCACCTGGGTGGAATGTTGCTCTCTCCCATTCCTGCAATTACCAAATCGCTTTAAGGGGAATGTTGTACATTTTTTTTAAAATGAAGCCTGTGCCTGTATTTGCTCATGGTGAATTTTAAAATTTAGAAGCTGATGAGCTTGTTTACTAAATAAATATGTGTGCTTGGATCCATTTTGCATCTCCTCCCTCCCAGATGTGCTTTGCCCCTCCCGTTGCTGAGAGCTTCAAAAGCAGAGTAGGCAGTGGGGTAGGAAAATGCGAGTTGTTGGTCTTCTTGGACCCAAAAATTATTTGCAGAGCACAGGATTTACAGTCAGGAAGGATTTTTTTTAACAGAAATGGGCAAATTCTAGATGCGCTCTACATATACAAACTTCCTTTCCAATAGTTATGAAAGAACATTTTACACTTTAAATAAGAGCCCTGTTGGTGGTACATTCTCAAATGCTAAGTTCCACCAAGATATCAAATTGAGGGGAAAGAGGTCACATAGAAATTGCCACCTTTGGGTCTCAACCTCTCCCTAATAATGCTGTGACTCAGGAAGTAGGCAGGGGCCCTCCTTTGCACCCTGGGTTCACTTCACGAACTCTGTGCATCTGATGTCAAAGCATAAGCTGGTAACATATACCAAGGGATAGAATTCAACCCAGGGTCAGGTCAACTTGAATAGTTCCATACAGAAGTCCAACTTTAAATTCTACTCTCTATAGAAGTAGTCCCCATCTTGCAGCTGCTCTCCACCAGCTGCCTAACCAGCTGCTATTAGGCCTAAATTACCCCCACCTCAGGGTCCCTACCTCAGAACGTCATAAACACACTCCCTGGGGCTCATTCGCTGACCCGCTAGCTGGAGTCGCCCACACTGAAAGTCAGCTGTGGTTTTCACTGATTTTTTTTTTTTATTTCAACAACAAAGGGGCAACTTATAGATATCTCTCACTCTCAGCACATGTGGCATGAGGAGAAAAAAAAACTTGCCAAGTCAGACCCCAGAACCAGATTGAGCCAGAGATGATGTGAAAGTGGAACCAATCGAGAAGTTCCATGTCTTAGAAAGATCTGGCTTAATGGTTCTCTTTAAAATATTTGTAAAATTTTAAATCGCATACATCATGAAAGATAGAATCTTCACCCTTTTCCCAATTCCTTGTTTTTATTTATTTTTAGGGAAAGATGTTTTGCCTGTTTTAATGTGTCATTTGCAGAATCTGTGGGTAACAGGAGATTGGGTGTGATATCAAGGCTAGAATCTCACAGGGAGCAAGAGGTTAAGAATCAAGGATTTAGGATTCAAATCCCCATTGCTTCTGTGGTGAGAGGTTGTCACACAGGCAATTAATTGTGTATTAATTTTCCAGCAATGTAATATGAAAAATCAGCACATCAAATAAAATATTTAACACCCAGGAAAAGCCAAATGTGTATTCTGCATGTGTGTCCTTAAGTAGTATTTTTATGGAAGGAAAACTTATTTGAAACAAATGTTGGAACAGAAGTTTAGCTTATGAAGGGCACCGAGAAACCATGACACATAAGGTTTTAAAATGTTGCCCATAAAAAGCATAATCTTCAGCCTCAGTGCCTTGGATGGTTAGCATGCACGTCCAACGCTCATGTTTATCCACCTGTGTGTACAGGTGTCTTTGCTCATTTGCAAATCCTTCACAGCAAAACCTGGTAGTCATGTGTGTTCAATGAAAAATGGAAGTGGAGTAGTGGATCCATTGTCTGGCATGCTTGGTCTTAGGATTATTTCTGGATATCCCTTGCAGAGCTTCCTGAGACCAGTGTTAGAATGAAACTCTGTTTTCTGCCCACAGCTAAGAAATCCCAGTGCTCTGAACCCAAAGTGCGGAGCCCCCAAGCTTCTATCTGCGTCTTCCTGGAGGGGGCTTGTAGGGTGTTGCATGTGATCTGTGCCAAAGGAAGGAGAGAATTGGGGTTATTGAGTGAAACCACAGCCAGGGAAGGCCCCTGAGATAGATGTCATGGAGGCATAGTCAGGAAAAGTTTGCCACGACTCTGATTCCTTTCTCTCCCTGCCCAGATGCCTGCCCGCAGTCTCTCTTTTTTCATTCACTTGTACATACATTCCTCAAGTATTTACCGAACACCTATTTCAGGCCTGAGCCTGGGCTAGCCAGGGCAGGAGTATACAGAAGACGTTTGTTTTCTCCTCTCCCTCTCAATGGGTCTTCTCTCCTTCTCTCTTTCCCCATAACTCAGTGGTAGCAAGGGTGGATGGAGGAATATCCGAAATTCGTCCCTGTAGGAGACATCTGCGCCAGGAATTTCCGGCAACCCCCAAGGAGAGTGGCAGATTGATGGGACTCTAGTTGGGCTTAACCAGGGGGTGGAGGGAGGTGGGGTGGAAGGAGCCCTGCAGCCAGGCTGTTTGCCTGAGCCTATTCTATAGCTCCCATTTATTGGACACTTGCTCTGTGCCAGGCCCTGTACGTGCAGTTTTTCATACCACTTTCAATCTTCCAGTGCCCTGAGGTTGCTTTTATAACCGTCCTTATTTTATATGAAGAAACTGAGGCCAGGATGGGAAAATGATTTGCCCAAGATCACACAGGTAGGAAGTGACTGTCCCAGTTCAAGCTTCAGGCTGTATGTCTCCAATGCCCAGGCATTTAAAAAATTCAGATGTGGTTTAGAGGTAAGCAAGAAAATACATTAGGAGTTTCTAAAAGGCACTATGAGAACCCTGTTTCTATGTGTGGTTTAATCTTGTTTCTATATTCAACAATAATAATTTTAATAATAACTAACACTTATTGAGCACTTATGTGTCAGGAATTATACTAAACAGTTTTACACTCAGGGTCTCATTTAATCATCACAACAACCTATGAAGTATTATTTTATTACTATTATTATTCTTCATTGTACAAGTGAAGAAAATAATGCTTAGAAAGTGATGGCCAAGGTTACACAGCTAGTAAAACAGTACAGTTTCATTCCAGGTCTCTCTTGACACATCAAAGCCACTAGACTATCCTGCTTCAAGCCCTCCAGGACCTCACGACTTCCACAATTCTTTCCCCGGGCTTTCTTCTCTCACCCTTTTTCTGTTCATATAAGTCTGTCCATATAAATTGTACCCATTTTTGTTCCATGAACAAGAATCCTACTAGCACCAAGTTTCCAGTCACCCTTCTATGTTCACAGAATCTTAAGAAGACAAAGTGAAACTATAAACCCTTGTACTCGGAAATAATAAATGCTACTTAAAACTTGGTTTTTAAAAAATACCCACCAGGTCTGCAGTCTCCTACAAGAAAAATCTCTAAAAGGGAGGTGAAAAGAGAAGTCCTCCTCCCTGAAAATCAGTTTATTTTATAAATAATGATAAAGTGGTCCTTTTGAAAGTGTTGCTTATTTAGAGACTCAGAATTTAAACTTAGATCACTAGCGAGGTTGTGTTCCAAATTACCATATCCCTTGATAAACACAATCCTTTTTTTAATCGGCTCTTTTCCCCCTAGTTTCGCAGCACAACCACCAAAGAGCCAGGGAAGCCACCATTTTGTGCCAAGAGTTTCTCTTTTCCATTTTCTAAGGAAGCAAAGAATAAAGAATGTCTCACTTACCTCCCCATCCCCTGTTTGGAGTCATGCCCTTTGAGGTCTTATTCTATTTCAGCTTCTACCTCGAGGCAGTCAGAAAAATGGATTTGAACAACCCATAGAATGAGCACCTGCTTCAGTTATTGTCCCAATGCGAACATGCTAATCCCTGGGTTTAGGAGAGGTTCGCCTTCCACACAAAATGGTCAGGCCCTTCTAATGGGCCAGCACTTCTGGTTTTAATACCCCAGTCTTGATTTCTAACAGGTGGGGGCCACAGTTGTTCAGCTCTTATTATGAGCCTGTTCATGGCTCAAACAATATAGGATTCTTCATAAAGAATCTGAGAAACTACCAGATGGTATTATTGAAGGAAATAAGTTCAATTCCTTTCTCTAGCAACTCAGGTTAGTGCTTTTGACCAGGAATGAAAAGCACATCAACCCTGCTGCTTTCTTCAAACTCACTAAGTGGGCTCTTTTCCTTGTTTTTGTTGTTGTTGTTGTTTGTTTGGTTGGTTGGTTTGTTGTTGTTGTTGTTGTTTAGTTTCACAAACTTAAATTTTTGTGAAAGCCCAACTTATGTCAGGACACTAGGGCACTAGGGCCGCCTAGGACTGGTTGTTTAGAACATGGCACTAATGAGAAGTCACCCACTGACTTGACCATTTCGCTGTCTGTGCTCCTTCCCTCCCTCCCATCCAAGCCCTGTCTGAAGTGTTACAAACACAAACTCTTGGTAAATGAAGCCCAGCATTCTTATCATGAAATCAGAAAGAGACAAAATCTCTGTCCTCAGGGTGAAATTAAATATATGATTCTCCATTTCCATAACAAATGTAAGAGTTTGAGAATGTGTGCTACCCTTTTTCCATTTAGGAAGATTTACTGGGTGAGCTTGCAGGCCATTCTTCTTAGTTTTGGATTGCCATATCTGGTGGCTTTGTACAGAAGCCATATACATCTCCCTCGTCAAAAAGATTGAGAAGGCCTGAATATACAGCGTGTCCCAAGGTTCATTATGTTCTGGGTATACACACAGCTCATGGAATAAATGTGTTTACATTGAAATAAGGAATGACTACTTGCTCTCAAGAAGTCTAAAATATAGGGAGTGATAAAATATAAACAGTGATCCAGAATTATCTACTCTAAGTGCCTCTGAGTTTCTGTCTCTCATTTATTGCCTCTTTATTTCTCTATTTCCTCTGCTTGAAAAGCTATTAACTTTCCAACCTCCCCCATCACCCTAGACTCTGATACCTATAAACAACCGATGCCTCTCTTTTATATCCTCTGTTCTGAACACCTTCCCTGTGTCTACTTTCTTGGCATTGGCATAAACTAGACAGAGAACCATGGAAGCTCCATGAGCATGACGGATGCTTTCCTTCCTGTCTTTGCCACTTACTACCTTTGTGTGTTTAGTGGATTTCCTAACCTTTATGATCCTCAATGTCTTAATAAATGTCTTCCTTCCTTCCTCCTGCAGGGGAATCTCAGTTTCTACAGTTAGCCAGCTACCTCTAATGAATGGCCTTACCTAGTGGGTGAACTCAGCTTCTGTCTTTGTTCTGGTAACTTAGGAGTACAATGAAAACTTTAAAAAGTGGGGTTTATTAGCCAGGCATGGTAGTGCACATCTGTAGTCTCAGCTACTTTGGAGGCTGAAGCAGGAGGATCGCTTGAGCCCAGGAGTTCGAGGCTGCAGTGAGCTATGATGACACCACTGCACTCCATCCTGGGTGACAGAATGAGACCCTGTCTCTCAAACTGAATAAACAAATAAATAAAATGAAATTAAAAGAGGTTTTTAAAAAATAAATTAATTAAAAGTGGGGTTGGTTTTGAGGGTACATAGAAAAGTTCTTTTTTTCTCTGTATAAGACAAAATATTCAAGTTTCAAAATATCCCCATGGCCTGTTTATCCTGAACCTCCTTCTGCTCTTCCGCTCCCAAGGGTGCTCCAACTTGGTGGAAGGTGGGCCATGTGGGAAGTTAAACAGCCTTTCTGAATCTCATTATACTCAATATAAATGCAGTGGGATGGATTTAAGAACTGCTGACTTGGTCTGAGGAATTGCTATATTCGGTGGAAGCAGGGCAGGTTTATAAATAAATGCACAGAGCATTTGGAATATGGGAATTATCTGCTCTTCTTGGATACAGATGTCCTTCCAGAGATGAGAACCTGCTTTCACTATCCTAAGCCCCATCAAGGGAGCCTTCCATTCTAGAATATCTGTTTTCCATTAAATCAGGCACAGCATTCCAGAAAACACAAACTACATGTTCAGCTGGGGTCGAACTGGGTCTGCCCTCTCTAATCTGTGACACAGGCCTTACTTGAAAGCCTGAGAATACTCCATTCTTCCTCTTGTTGGTTTCAAACCTTGGTCTATCCTAGAACTCTTTATCCCTGTCCCTCACTGTTACTTGCCTCTTAGAGCTTCTCTCGGAGCCCTCTGTGCTTTGGTTTGCTCAATCTAAGAGTTGATTCTGCCTCCTCTCCTAAATGACTCGACCATCAGACAATTAAGCAGAACTCCCCAAATGTCTTGGAGCAGTAGTGCATAGGCCAAGCCACCTTAGAACTTTCCCTTCCTTTCGCAACGGTTAACTCATAATAATGTCTTACAATTGTGTCTGTGTTGTGACAAGTGACAGAAACCAGGCAGGCTGGTGGAAAGGCCTGGAGGCCCAAATTGACTTATCCAACCTTGATCTTGGCCCAAGCTCTCTGCCTTTCTGGGCCCCAATTTCCACAGCTTTACCATGTGACATCTGTTTTGGGGGACCCTATAGGAGAACTGCAAGGATCAAGAAGGATGACAGGAGGGAGTGCACTCTATTGGGGAGAATATCTAGACAAAATATATCCAAATTAAAGCAAAAATGCCACATTTTGAGATTTGTTGCCATTTGTGATCCATATATGCTCAAACTCTTTTAAATCCCTGGATTCTGTAATTGCTTAAAACATTGCAAAGAAGCGTAAATACTTTGTTTTAAAAAGTCATTACTACTACTCCTTTGTAGGAGTAGAAAATACTTATACTTTGGAGCACTTGCCCTATAACTGTGATAGGGCCTCCATAGACTGTAGTTCCAAGGAGCAGAGAGCCCCAACCTTTTCAATCTGGTACAAGAAGTTGGTAAAGAGAACCCCCAGTTCAGGATTTTCAGAGACCATGCTGCCTAGAAAGGCCATTTCAATCCACATCCGTTAAAGCTGGGCATTAAGCCCCATTCTCAGTATTTTCCTCTGTATAATGACTCTCTTTCCCTTCTCCCTTGCCACCTTCCCCTTGTAATTACCACCAATACATAGTCACATCCAGTTACAATGAAAACCTGGCTGACAGGTCAGGTCCCTGTTAGAAAGTGTCATATAATCTTCTATATATCAGGGGTAGAGGCTTCGGGCATCAATGACATCGCAAGACTTTAAAAAGGAGACACACATAAATAACCTCTGTATGCATGCATGATGTATGTAAGCATGTGTTCATAATACATATGTAATCTATCTGTCTACACACACACACACATGATATTCTGTGATAGAAACTTTTTTCCTTATTTTGTTATTCGTTTTGCTTTGTTTTTTCTCTAGATCTTCTCTGTGGTCTACAGAGAGAACCTTAAAGATCATCTAATGTAGCCTCCCACATAGGACCAGAATTCCCTCTCCAGCCACACTGATAAGTGGCCATCCAACCTCTACCTTAATGCCTACAGGGAACAAAGGGAAGTCAGTTCCACACCAGGTTTCTCCTTCCGTTTTTGGACAACTTTGAGAATTAGGAAATTCTTCCTGATATGCACTAAAATCTCCCATCCTAATTCTATTTCTCCTATAGGCATCAAATACCAGCACTAATACCCCTTTAGACAGGCTCCTTTCTTTCTAACCTTTTGTCTCCACTCCTGGTTGTCTCATCATCTTTCTAATTACAAATGGAATTTAAGGTTGTAGCAAGGCATAGAGTTGGAACATTAATAGTTGCAGGCTCTTATCTCAGGAAGGAGGCATGTGTGTCTGTTCAATTTATTGGGAAAATATATTTATTAGTTTGCTAGGTCTGCTATACAAAGTATCACAAACTGGGTGGCTTGAAACAACAGAAATTTATTGTCTCACAGTTCTGGAGGCCAGAAGTCCAAGATAAAGGTGTTAGCAGGGCTATAATCTCTGATGGCTCTAGAGGAGCCTCTTCTAGTTCTGGTATTCACCAAAAATCCTTGGTGTGCCTTGGGTTGTAGATGCATCACTGGAGTGATGCTCATGGCTGTCTTCTCCCTGTGTGTCTTCACATCATCTTCCCTCTGTACATGTCTGTCTCTGTGTCCAAATTTCCTGTTTTGTAAGGACATCAGTCATATTGGATTTGAGCCCACCATAATGACCTCATTTTAATTTTATTACCTCTGTAAAGAACCTATTTCCAAATAAGATCACATTCTGAGCTACTGGGGGTTTAAGACTTCAACATATATTTATGGAAGGACTCAATTACACACACACACACACACACAGTCCTAAACATATTTGTACTCAAGTGATGTAAGTTCAAAGTCTTAGCCCTTGAGAAAAAATTCAGAAAATGATTTTTATTCTTTGTTAAGGGAAGATAGATTACCAGGGAGAAGGGAATTTCCTCTCTTTCTTGTTAATATATTATAATAGTATTATACATCATATACGTGTATATTATCACATATAGTAATATACATGAGCCTTTTGTATTTATTTTGAACATTATTTATATATTAATATATTTAAAACATATTTATATGTTATAATATGTAAATAATGAATACAAGTTCAACCTATTACATATATTTTTTAATCAAATAACTAATTGCAAGAAGGTACTAAGCCAACATTGTGTTCTGTTTTTTGATATTGCTAGGATAGGGAACTATCACACCCAAAGTGAAATCTTCGTTATATAAAAAGTACAGGTGAGAGAAATGAATAGTAATATTTACCAGTGAAATACTCTATCATATGGGGAGATGAAGTCAAATGCAAAGCACATTTGGGAGAACTCAGGCTCCCAAACAAAACTGAAGTTGGCCTGGAGTTGGCAGAGCAGAAAGCCCAGCCCAGAGTGAGGCAGGGGTCAGCGTGGGGTAGGGGAGACTTCATCCATCTTGCCTCCGATTTCCCAGGAACCTCTGGCGTTTTCTGATTTCTGCCTCTGTGCTTGGAACTGGGGGTGGACATGTGGATCTGCTGTCAGGAGGAACAGATTTCCAGCCTGTAGGTTAGGTTCCTCCTTCCGGCTGAGGGAATCCTCCGGCAACCTCAGGGGCTGTGTCTATTTGCCTGGGTAAACCTGATGATTCCAGGAAGCCACTTCTAGGCACCTTGCTGTTCTTCAGTACTTCGTGGACCTGAGGCTGCTGCCTCTGATTGTGCTCTGCCTCTCAATTGCCTGGGCTTGGTCTGGTGGGGCTTAAGAATTTCTTCTTTCCTCCCATGTAAAGGCCAGGCTAGGAGAGAGTTCCACCTTGTATTCTCTCTAGAGGTTGACTTATCACAGGGACAGCAGGAGAGGGGGAGAGAGGTATAACAAGTGTTGGCTCTGTTTGGGGTAGCTGGCTAAGAGCTAAATGAGAGGGCTATGGGTACAATTGGACTGGGCAGACATAGAGCCCTTGGTCTCAGTGAGCCTAGTGTAGATAAGCAGATTGGCAACTGGCCAGGCCAGGCCCCTTGATAGTGCTCTGCACTCTCTAACTAGAAAAGCTTTACTGCTACTCTAGGCCTTCACCTGGAAGTTTGGAGAAGGAGTGGGGGAAGAGGTTAGCCAGTAACCAGATTCAGGCCCTTAGGGCTTGACAAGGAGGCACAGAGATAGGTGATGATTTCTGATGGTCATTCATTGATTCCTTCATTCTTTCATTCAAAAAATATTTATTTCCCAGCATTTTGTGAGGCCAAGGCAGGATGATCACTTGAGGCCAGGAGTTTGAGAACAGCCTAGGCAATGTAGTAAGACCCCATTGCCACAAAGAAAAAAAATTAGCTGGGCATGGTGGCACATGCCTGTGGTCCCAGCTACTTGGGAGGCTGAGGTAGGAGAATTGTTTGAGCCCAGGAGTTTGAGGCTGCAGTGAGCAACGATTGATTGTACCACTGCACTCTAGCCTGGGTAACAGCAAAACTCTGTCTCTTAAATTAATTAATTAATTAACTGAGTATTTACTATGTACCAGGTACTATAGTAGACCAACACTCAGTTCCTTAAGGAATTTACAGTCCAAGGATTAAGAAATGGGGAGACATAGCAGGGATTAGAGCAATAGCAGGAAACAGATTTGGGGCTTTCCTTCTTGGTAGTTGTGTGTGTGTGTGTGTGTGTGTGTGTGTGTCTGAGAGAGAGAGAGAGAGAGAGAGAGCGAGAGAGAGAGAGAGAGAAATTTGCTCTACCCACAATGTCCTGGCCACAGAGTAATGCATCTTTACCTACTCCAATACACATGCATGCCTCCCAAATTGTAGGCTCCCTAACAACGACCAACAGCCCTCCTATCAAAGGAATCTTTTCTAAACCTTTTCTACCTCTCAGGAGCCAAGGGATGATGAATGGCCTCAGTCAGGGTGTATACACACACACCAAGCAGCCACATTCTGGGTGTGGCGTATACAAGGTAGCTTTGGGTTTTGGAAAGATGCATTCTGGTCAAGTCAGTTAAAAATCAGCCAAATAGCCTGTAAAGTCAACTGTGGTTTGATTTGGACTTAGGCCACTCTTAAGGGGCCATATACCTGCACCTCACTTTAAGAAAACCTGTACCCAAAAATCTCAATTTTGAAAGGGAGAGAGGAATGTGCCAGACCATTTTTGGAAGCCATGTAGAGCCCTCATTTATTGACACAGGTGTATCAAAGAGGTAGTGAAGTCCTTGAAGGAACATCTGATTCAACCCTCTGCCTTCTGATGGTAACACCCTGAAATCATCTCAGGCGAACAGGTCTTTATCTGGTTTTGGCAGACCTCCAGAGACTACTAATGGGTTAAAAATGTGGCTGTGGCTGCCATGGAGTTGAGAGCTCTGCACAGACACAAATCTACCTTGTCTTTTAAAATGAGAAGGGCCCTGGGACTTTGTGGCAAAGGGTGTAGTTCTCTAAAAAAAATCAAACTCAAATAAATTATTATATTAAAACATAAACTGAATTAGAGGCATGCATTTGGGATGATCCTTACATTTTAATGGAAATTTTGAAATACATCCCTTTGTTCAACTTTAAAATTAAACCAACTCAGCTTCTCTGCACAAAAGAGAAGGAGTTCCCCTCCTCGTACGTTGTTGTTGGGAATGTAAATTAGTGCAACCACTATGGAGAACAGTATGGAGGTTCCTCAAAAAACTAAAATTAGAACTCCCCTATGACCTAGCAATTCCACTGATAGGTATATATCCAAACTATGGGAATTCAGTATATCGAAAAGATATCTGCACTCCTATGTTTATTGCAGCACTATTCACAATAGCCAAAATCTGGAATCAACCTAAGTGTCCATCAATAGATGAATGAATAAAGAAAATGTGGTACATAAACACAACGGAATATTATATAGCTACCAAAAAGAATGAAATCCTGTAATTTACAACAACATGGATGGAACTGGAAAACATTATATTAAGTGAAATAAGCCAAGCACAGAAAGACAAACCTTGCATGTTCTCACTCATATGTGGGAGCTAAATATTAAAAACAGTTGATCTCATGGAGACAGAGAGTAGAATGATGGTTACCAGAGGCTGGGAAGGGTAGTGGGGAGGAGAGTATAAAGTGGGGATGGTTAATGGGTGCAAAAACATAGATAGTTAGATAGAATGAACAATATTTGATAGCACAACAAAGTAACTGTAATCAACAATGAGTTAGGGTATACTTACTTTAAAATAACTAAAAGAGTGGAACTGAAATGTTCCTAACACAAAGAAATGATAAATGCCTGAGGTGATGGATACCCCAATTACCCTGATTTGATTAATTCACATTGTATGCCTGTATCAAAACATCACATGTACCCTATAAAGATATGCAACTATTGTGTACCATAACAATTAAAAATAAAAAGATTTTTTTTAATTTTTAAAAATTTTTTAAAAGGAAGGTAGTTCCCATGACCTAATATTTGCAATTTTCCCTAAAGTATAGCTTTCTGTATTTATTTTAAAATATTTATGTTCAGTTGGTGCATGGTTTGCCCTTGTTGTATAGCCTTATTATGGTTTGATTTCCTATTGGACTACTCACCTTTTAGTAACCAAATTTGTGACCCAACAAAAATTTCTGTCTTACAAGGAGCTTGGGCTCTTATTTATTTCACAATCTTTATTTGTGTATTAGATGAACCATGACATTTAAACTATGCTTGATAGCTTAACAGATTATAAGAACAAAACCAGATGGCCCAAACAAAAATAATGCTTTGATTGCTTTCAAATTCAATGTAAAAAATTAAAAACAGCTTTCAAAAAGGCTTGACTTTTTTCCAGAAATGACTTTGAATCATATATGTATACATATACTTTTTCTGCCAAAATTAAAAATATATAAACCAAAAATTTAACAATGGCTATTTTGGGGTTGAGGAGTGTTTTCTTCTTTTTTTCTTTTCTACACCTCCCAAGTTTTCTAGTTACTTTTAGAATCAGAAAAAAAATTGAATGACGGCTTTTTAGTTTAATTTTAATGAAGTCTTTTTAAGGGTTTAGTCAAGGTGTTTTCCTCTGTTGAGAAAATGGACATTGTTAAGCATTAGCAGTTCATAATTCTTCTTCCACGCAAAAATGATGAATAATGTGTGGTTATTTTAACACTGTGCTTCAGGAGGTTGGAAAACCAAACCAGTCCCAGAGTCTTCAGAATTAATGTAAAGTCTACAAAAGCAGTTATTTAATTTTCTAACTCACTTTAGTGTACCTTCAACATCTTTAGTGTTAATCACAATCCTCACTTTCTCTAAGAGCAGTGAACCAACTAATTCTTTAAAACTGGGCTTTAAAAAGAAACTCAAATTTAAAAGGTGCTCAAACCTTGAGATAGTTTGCAGGGCAGTCAGAATGTGACTACTTGAATTTCTAAACTAAAGTGTTCACAAAGTGTCAGGATTATTTTTTCCGGTCTTGTTTTGTAAAAGAAGCTTTATTCCGACTCAGATTAATTTTTCTCCAAATCAGCTGCAAGAGAGTGAACAAACTTTGCTGCAAATCAAAGCCCTGACAGTTATATTTCCCTGAGATAATTGCATGCTGCTTTGGAGTTTCCTTTTCCCCTCTGTTTCCTTTTGTTTTGACAACAAGATTCTGGGAAAACAATATACAAATGATAACTATGCTGTCACGAGTATACTGAATTTTAAAAATAAATAACTGTCGACTCAAAAAGCTTCCAGGAGCCTATGGATTGAGTCCTTTATTCCAAACGGTTCCAAAACCAGATGTGGAAATGTTTAGCTAATTCCCCCTTCCCATTCTCCATGCAAAGAGTTCACACGTGTCTCTAACAACATCAGAGGGGATGGGGAGGCAAAAATCCCATCTGCATTCAAGGAGATTTGTGTTATCCTTCTCAATTCACTCTGTGACATCAGAAAACTAATTTGGACTTCAGCTTTTGTCTATTTTAAAAAGGATTTTTTTTTGTCCTGAGATGAAAAATGCTCCATGTTTAGACGAATAGTCAATCTCTTGTAAGACTTTAAGAAATAGAGTTCATGGTAAAAACACTGAAAACCCACTCCTTCAGCAATTTTGAAATATGTAATACGTTATTAACTATAGTCGTCATGCTGTGCAATAGATCACTAGAAGTTTTCCTCCTGTCTAACTGAAACTTTGTGCCCTTTGACTAACATCTTCCCTTTTCCCCTGTCCACTGCACGACCCCAACCATGACTGTACTCTCTGCTTCTATAAGTAAGTAAGATAATGGACAGGACATGTTGAACCAGCATTCCACAATGTATACATAAATCATAACATCACATTGTAACCCATAAATATATACAATTTGTATTTGTCAATTTAAAAAAAGATCAGCTGCTGAACTTTAAAAGCAACATTTCAGCATAAAAAAAATTAATGATGGTGAGTTAAGTGGCAACTGTTTTTCCTCTTTCCTCTTTTTGTTTGTGTGGGCCAATCCATTCTCTTCCTGTCTAAAAGAAGAAAATTAAGCTGTCTTGTTTCATTCACAAAGTACTACAAGATCTCAGTCTTGCTTTGCTAATCTGTTTGTATCACTTTCAGTGACTGATATAGGTATCTCTTAAACAAGCACTTGGATTCTTCTGAACTTAATTAAAAGAGCAGCTTTCATTACAGGGGACAAAAGGAAATAGAATTCATATTCCCAAAATAAAACGTTTCATGATTTTTTTAAACGTAAAGGATTTATTAAGGTTTATTAGGGAGTTCTTGAAAAAAAAAAGGGAAGGAGGAAAATTCTGTTAAAGGAGCTAATGGGAAATGTATATGCATAAACCACATTTAGAAAAACAGAACGCTACTTGTGCTCTGTAGCTTCAATGAAAGCAAACATTTTGCATCCAGGTGTTATTAGCAACTCTGGATTTGCTCGGCCTCTCTATAGCTCAGTTCAGAACAGTATGTACCAATAACTGAGCCCTGCTTGGCTATACAAATGCGTCTACGCTCACTGCTCCTGGAATGTTGCAAGAGGTGGGGAGGATAATTTGCAACCAAATCAAAATAGGGCTATGGTAATGCAAACCCTGGGACCTGCTTTCTTTCTCAGCCCAGAGGCCTCAGCAAGAAGCTAGACAGTAGTCCCAAGGTGAGCACTCCCTTCTTTGCATTTATTTCTTCCCCAGTCCTCAGCTCCACCTCAGCTCTGAAGATTTCAGTAATAGAAACTCTTAAATAGAATTCTGCCCACAGCTCCTGGGATACTGTGCATGGCCCCGACTATAGCTAAAAATACCTTCAGTTTGGCACCCGGACACAGTCCTCTCTTCCAGTATCTCCTTCCCATCTTTAGCCCCTCAGCCTTCTTTTCCCTCTGCCCCCAGTAACCAGAGCCCACCTTCTCCCTCCCTCCTTTGTCCAGGATCCCATTCTGCCAGCACATCTCAGCAAGTTGTTAGAAAAGCCAGCTGATTTGATGAATTTACACTGTGTTGTGAATGACTTATAACCATCCCCCAACACACACCGTTTTACCTTTCCCTGGGAATTGCAGGCAGCAGGGAAAGGGGGGCTGCTTGTTTTGATGACCTGTACTTAGCAAAAGGGAACAAGTCTCAAAGTGTGCATCCAGCGAGGCATTAGCAAGCTCATTAGCGAGTACATTCTGCTGTCCTCCTAATCTCCCAACTCCTCCCTCTTTAGGACCTCAGAGACACATAGCCTTGAACGTGGGTTCCACTGACTTCCTCTTCAAGCTTTATCTGAGCTCAAACGTATGTTGTCACACACATAGGCATCTTCATTTATTGTTCTCATCACATAGCAATCTGTTCTTGGCTTTAAGAAAATCAGAGGAAACAGATTCTGTGCTGTCCAAATCTGCAGATTTGTACTAAATGAACTCCCAAACTCAATGATGCTACCCCTTCCTTTGAGATGAATTCAGTATGATGTTATTCAAGAAGTGGATTAGTGAGTGTTGCTGGGGTTGAGATAGTCTGAAATGATTGCTTGGGGGACAACAGTCTTATTTCTCAGAAAATCTACACTTTGTATAACTCTATTTGAATTATCCATGAGAGAGAGAAGAAAGAGGAAGGAGTATAGCAAACATGCTTGAGGGAGGGAGAGGAAATGGTTGGCTTAGCTCCCTGGACAAGAACAGCTTTAAACTTGGGTCTCAGTTTTAGGGTTTGAACAACAAAAAATGGAATGAAGGATTGTTTCCTTGGCCTATTCCAGGAACTACTTAAAGAGGAGGTTTTCATTCAGGGCAAGCAGGCCCAGGCTGTGAGATGATGTTAAGGAAGGAAAGAAGGAGAGAGAGGAAGGAGAACAGGAAGCAGAGAGAGAAAGCCACTCCTAAAGCATGCTTAGGAAAAGGTGGTCTTCCTAAGACCAAGACAATAGTGTAGTAGTGATGGGGTGGTTATCTCAGTAAATATCATGCATCATTCTGGAACCAGTGGTTTGTTTACTTAACTGTTGAGTCATCCAGGACCAGCTCACACCAGAATTTACATGTTTGTGGTTTTTTTTTATTTTGTTTGTTTTGGGTTTTAAGGGGATAGAGGTTTTTTTGTTTGTTTGTTGCTGCTGCCTTTATTTTTGCTTTGTGAAAAACAAAAATAGTAGTCTTAGCAGAAACATTTCAGAATGAACAAAAAGGAAGGAAGAAGCCCTACAGACCCCTTGGACTTCTCTTTTACACCACAACACCCCTGAGAGAATGAGGAGTCATTAATGAGAAAATGAGAGACAGGGAGACCTATCTGTGCCAATTAGAAACAAAACATTTCATCCAGGCCAGCACACTTTTCTAGTGGGATCCTATGCCATGGTTTCCATTAAAGAATGCAGCAAATTCATCAATATCAAAGGAAGAGAAAGAGCTGCATTTTTGTGCAACTGGGGAAAAGGTGAGGAAAGAAATATCTTCGAATGCTTTTTGGCCTAGTGCTATACACATAGTAGGCATTCAATAAATATCAGTCAAAGAATGAATGAATTTATGCAGGCGTTACTTATCTCAGCAGGAAACAAAAGTGAATCCCAACTCTCACACATGTACATTTCTTCCAAATTTTAGGCACTTTACTATTTGATTTATGTCATTTTTCACTTTTAAAACGAAGCTGATTTGGACATTTGATGACGTTGCTCTTGTCTCTTTCTTCATTTGTCACCACCTTCTGACAGCATGTTCTAGATACTTATTCTCAGTATTGCTTTTTCCTCTTCACTGCTCTGCCCACCATTCTTTAGGAGGTAATAGGACTAGGAAGTGGCCACAGAGCTTCCTACTGAAAAAGAAAAGCAATAAAAAGCCTGTGAAAATAGAAAGAGAATATAAAGCAAAGATTTTAGTAGATATCTTGTCAATCAGTGTGTAAAGTGCAAACCTAATATTCCCTTTCATTGTATAGGACTTTTAAGTAGTTTTCGTGTATAATATGCATTGAAAAATGTAAAATTAAAAACCAGCATGTTTTTATGTTTCTGCAATTTAAGTATTTTACAAGATATCTCGATAAATATATCAGGCAATCTATTGGTCATAATGACTTACAGTGCTACTACTGGAGTATTACAATGATCAAATAAAGCATTCATTTGATCATTGTAAGCAAGCAACTCGGCAAAAGCTCAATATTTGGTTGTTAGGAGCAAATCACAATTCCTTGTTATGTTTTTATTTAATTAAATTTGTTGCTAACAAAGAAAAAAATAATAGGGAGAGGTTCAAGAATATGATCTATGTGAGGACACTGGAGCCCTTAAAGAAGGAAGTGTTGCCATTAAACTGTATCTTCTGTCTCCTTATTACATATTTGACACAAAAACTGTTATGTTTTGGTTTTGTCATGGAGTTACACACAAAGGGGTGCCACTCCTGATCAGTATTGACTGTCATTCTATATATGAGGGATATGTGTTTTACACTAGAACAGCGTAATAAGGTTGCTTAAAGTAGCCCTTGTAGTCATCTCTAAACACATGAGTTTCAACAATGGTATTATAATTCAGTTCTCTCTCACACAAATGTTTTGTTTTCTTAATGCTTTAGGAACAGCCTTTTGCTTAAACAAAAGATCATGATTGGCCGGGCGCGGTGGCTCATGCCTGTAATCCTAGCACTCTGGGAGGCCGAGGCGGGAGGATCGCTTGAGTTCAGGAGTTCGAGACCAGCCTGAGCAAGAGCGAGACTCTGTCTCTACTAAAAATAAAAAGAAATTGACTGGACAACTAAAAATATATAGAAAAAATTAGCCGGGCATGGTGGCGCATGCCTGTAGTCCTAGCTACTCAGGAGGCTGAGGCAAAAGGAGTGCTTGAGCCCAGGAGTTTGAGGTTGCTGTGAGCTAGGCTGACGCCACCGCACTTTAGCCTGGGCAACAGAGTGAGACTCTGTCTCAAAAAAAGAAAAAAAAAGATCATGTTTGAACTTTTGATAGAAAATAAGATGACTTGCCTCTTGTGTTTTTGTGTGCTCTAGAAATCCTCACTGGACGGCTTCCTGTTTCCTGTGGTTCGTTACCTGATTGGCTGCAGGGATGAAAGTTTTCGAGCTGATAGCAGGGATGGTCCTCCTTGCCTCTGTGTTTTCCGTCTGTTCTGGACAAAATCCAATGACTGTGCTGTGCTCCATAGACTGGTTCATGGTCTCAGTAGAGCCCCTCATGTTGAACAACGATGTATATGTACACTTTCATGAGTTGCACATGGGCCTGGGTTGCCCTGCCAACTATGTCCAGCCACATGTCTACCAGTTCACCTACCGTGTTACCGAGTGTGGCATCAGGGCTAAGGTTGTCTCCCAGGACGTGGTTATCTACAGCACTGAGATGCACTATGCCTCTAAAGGCACGTCATCCAAGTATGTGATCCCAGTGTCATGTGTTGCCCCTCAAAAGTCCCCATGGCTCACCATGCCCTGCTCCATGAGAGTAGCCAGCATGAGTGGGACCCCAGCCCAGAATGATGAGACATGCTACGAGGTGTTCAGCTTGTCACCACCCAGCCAAAGGCCCAACTGTGATTGTCCGCCTTGTGTCTTCAATGAAGGAGCGTATCCCCAGGGTCCCCATCAACAAGCACAGGCACAGGGGGAACAGGGGGCCCGTTCTATGCAGCCATCTTACTTTGTTGATATTTCTGAGGACTGGTGTCTTCACTCAGATGATCTGCTTGGTCCTATGTGATCCCCAGGTTTGGGGCTTCCTGAAGATGCTGTTTCTAGAGTTAGCAATATAGTATTTACAAATATCAGACAAATAAGTGCTCTTGTGGCCCTTTTACGAGTGCTTTTGAGAAAGGGCAACCCATGGCAACTTCATGAATAAATTTTTTTTATATTTTTGTATCCTTTTCTAAAGAAAAAAATAAAATTCTGATGGCATAAAAATATCAGTTGGGCATTTTTATTTAATAAATACATATATAGTTTTTACTGTGGGCCAGGCACTGTTATAAATGGTTTGCAAACATTAGTGCCTGGTCTCTTCTCTCTAGGATGATTTCTCTCCCCTTAAGGTCCTCCAAGAAAGCCTTCCCCAATTGAATCTCTCCATCTGTATGCCCATTTCGCTTAGTACTCAGCTACATAATTTCTTAATTTAATCTACAACTGTATCACTTTTCATCCATGGAAAGCATAGGTTGCACTAGTGATTTATAAACCACCAATGTTTCTAAGAAGCGTTCAAGTCACATCCCATCAGCTAGATGGTATGCTCCTGGGGTCGAGAGCTCCATCTTATACTTTAGTCACAGACTTTAGTCACAGATAGTACTTTGAAAGTTTTTTCCCTTAACACATATGATCAGAAAATTTTCGCCAAAGTTTGGCTGTCCATTAGCTTTCTCAAAGGCTTGGAAGGGTGGGAGTAAGTGAATTGTTCAACAGATATTTATTGCAGAGTGCTACTAGATGCCAGGCACTGCTCTAGGCACAGAGCATATGGCAGTGAATAGAAAGGGACTCAGAGAAATTGAGGTGACACAGCTAATGAACATATAAATAAGTAAACAAAGATAAATTCAGATAGCAACAGGCTGGGTGCAATGGCTCATGCCTGTAACCCAACACTCCAGGAGGCCAAGGTGGGAGGATTGCTCAAGGTTAGGAGTTTGACACCAGCCTGATCAAGAGCAAGACCCCATATCTACAAAAAATAGAAAAATTAGCCAGGGTGTGGCGGTGCATGCCTGTAGTCCCAGCTACTTGGGAGGCTGAGGCAGGAGGATCACTTGAGCCCAGGAGTTTGAGGTTGCAGTGAGCTATGATGATGCCACTGCACTCTAGCCTGGGCAACAGAGCAAGACTCTATCTCAAAAATAAAAAATTCAGATAGCAACAAATGCTATGGAGAACTTAAAACAAAGTGATGTGAGAGAAACTGAAGAAGCGGCCAGAGTAGTTAGGGAAGGCCTCTCAGGACTTGTCATTTGAACTGAGTCTTGAATGCAAAGGAGCCAGTTCTGTGATGATCTGGGGAAAAAACATTCCAGATAGTAGAAGCATCTCATTTAATCCTCACTACATCCTATAAGAAAAATACTCTTCTCATACCTATTTTATAAGAAACTGAAGCACAGAGTGATTAAGAAACTTGCCCAAGGCCACATACCTATTAAGAAGTAGACCATTTCAAAACATCATGTTGTACACCATAAATATATACAATTTTCATTTGTCATTAAAAAGAAATTAATTTGTTTTTTAAAAATAAGCAACGTTAGTACAATGTTTGCACATTTAATAAAGGCAAAGTATACTTCAGTGGATGAGTAGATATTAGAAATTCAGTCATGATAGTTAAAGAAACACAGCTGTTTATTTTAAAATTTCCTGCCCCTTTCTTGAGGAACACTTGGTAATAATCCCTGAAAACAGTGTATTCATGCAACAAATATTTACTGAGCTTGTCCTATGTGCCAGGCATTATGTTAGATGCTGGTGATGCAATAGGGAACAAGACTGACACAGTCTAATCCATGTGAAGGGGACAAGTAAAGAAGCCTACAGAGCTAGAGCTATAAGAGCCTACTCCAGCCCAGAGAATGGGCCTGTGCAAAGACATGAGACCTGGGCTGAGGTCATCAGAGAAAGTGCAAGTGGTCTATCCCACTACAGTGGAGGGAGGGGTAGTGGTGGCGGTGATGGTGGTGAGCAGGTGAACAACGGGACTAGAGCAGTGGGCCTTGAGACTATGTACAAGAGAGGTAGCATGTCCCTCCCCCATCCTCTCTTCAGAAGCTGGCAGATTATTCAACACCAAAACACATACAAGCAACTTAGAAAGCAATCAATACTAGACACATTAGACCTGGGCTACTATGTGCAAGTTGACCATTTTACAACTGTAAGGGGCAGTATTCACAGAGATGCCCCTGGAGTTCTGTAATGTATCAGCCTTGGAAGAGACTCAAGACCTCCATGGTAATAAAAGGAGTTGTCCTGTGCCAGACACATCATATCCATGATCTCATTTAATCCTCACAACAACTCTGCAAGGTGAAAATGATTTTCCCTGTTTTATAGATGAGGAAACTAAGGCTCAGAGAAATATAGGTTGTACAGTTAGTAAATGACATCCCTGGGGCTCAAACACAGGTTTGTCTAGCTCTAAAGTCCACTTTCCCCTCTATACTCAACACTTGCTCTCAGAGAAGAGAGTCTTCCATGTGGATTGGAAGATCCAGGAAGGTTTCTTGGTAGAGTGAATGACCTCACTATTAGAAGACAAGGAGGAATTGGCTAAGCAGAGAAGAGGAAGAAGAGCATTCTTTGTGTGCATAAGTCCTGGGACAGGGCAGACAAGTGCACTGTGTTGAAGGGAGTCCACTTACGGAGTTACTGCTCTAACTAAATGAGAAGAGATGAGGAGAGCAGATGGGGAAAGGAGTTGAAGGTAGGAAGAGAAAATGAGGACCCTTTTAACTGAAGAACAACAGGACTTCATTCATTTTAACCCACAGGAAACAGTTAAATGTCTATGTAAGCCCCATTCATAATTCAGAGATAAATTGAGTATTGCAGGCAAAACTGGAGCATGGAAAGCTTCAGGCCCTAGAGCAGAGAACACAGGCTTCATGGAGGACATAACTCAAGCTAAACTCTGATCTGACTGGATGTGTGCGAAAAAAAGATGAGGCTGACTCAAGAAGATATCACCATTTACAGCCCTAGAAGCTCAGAAGACATGGTAAGCTCTGGATTTGAGTAAGGAAATTGGGACGAGGGTAGAGAATACAGGAGAAGATGAGTCTAGATTGGACATGTTGAGTTTCAGATGGTAATGATATATAAGTGGATATGTCCAGGAATCAGCTTCAGAAATGGAGCTGGGGCTCAAGAAAATGGTAATTACTTGGCGATATGGGGGGATCACATGAGCGTAGGCAATTAGGACCACAGAATCAGAATTCTCTAACAATCAATTCTCAAGGCATCATTAAGAAAAGAGCAGGAGAAGAACAGTCATCAAAGGAGACAGAAGAGAAGTGATCAGAGAGATGAAAGGAGAAGTATGACTCCTGAAATTCTAGTCAGGAGACCTGGGTGGGCCATAGTCACCAGTGCCACAGGTAAGCCAAGAGGGAGTACACCTGGCCTTCACGGAAGTGGGAGCCTTTGAACTGGACCTTAAGTGAGAAGCAGAATTTCATCAGGTAAAGATGGGAGGGAAGGGCATTCTAGGCAAAGGGAACAGCAAGAACAAAGACACAAAGAAACATCATGGTCAAGAACCATATTTTGCATGGGTTAATGTCTCAGGATAATTGGGCATAATTTTTTCAAAATTCAATAGTAATCCACACTCCTTGGCTTGAACATATCATTACTCGGTGAAAGTGCACTTCAACCATTTCAGGTGCGTATTTGACCATCTCAACTCGTTTATATACTTCTTAAGCCTGGGGGAGCCTGTCTCCTATTTGTTTGTTTGTTTTGCTTTTCTCTTACATTACTTGGTGAACGTACCCAGTAGGTACTGAATCCAGTTGACTGCCTGACTGGTACTAAGAAAGTGCCTGGGAGTCCCTAAGCAAAGGAACCATTCTAAAGATGGGAAGATGAAAATACCTTAAGGAAAAACTGCATTTTGAATTGACTATTTTGTCTTTTGAAATATCACTCCAGAAGAATATTTTCCTCCTTATTATGGTAATGTTTATTTAATTTTTAAGATGACATTATTTATAAAAATCCATCGCACAGTGTTAATCATATTTGTGATAATAACAAGAAATGCTTTGTTGCCATTAAGAGAAATGAGCATTTTCATCTTTCAATCTCTGGAAAAGCCAAAAATGTCTGAAACCATTTGTTATGATAATTGCTTGTCAAATATTTAAAATTTAGAGCCATAATGAGATTTTTCACCCATAAAAGGAGACTCAGGGTAATGTTCAAATTTTTATTCTTGTAGCCTGAAATTAGCGAACCAGACTCTTTTTAAAACTTTGTAAGGTATACGTAAATGTTAAGGGCAAACAATTCTTTTATCCTTAATTTTAACCTATAGCTCATTTTGGAGATGTATATAAATACCCCTATCCCTCCATTCCTCCATCAATAATGAAAGCCAGGTCAAGCATTAAACACAGTCTCTCTCTCTCTCTCTCTCTCTCTCTCTCTTTCTCTCTCTCTCACACACACGCACACAACATGTTTATAAGAAATACATTATCAAGGGACAAATGTTTATTGTAAAGAGAAAGTAGACTTTCACAAAAACATCCTTTAATTCTAATTAGTGTTAATCCCTATGATGGATCTCTACAATATCCTGTTTAAATTGTAATTATAGTTGTTTATTCCCAAAAAGAGAGAGAGAGACCTTCAGCCTTGTGATTTTTCTACAACTTTTTTTCAGAAGAAAACAAATGAGGTCAGATTTCAGCTTACAAACTCATTTTGGTTATACAATTACAAGACCTTCTGTATTGGCTATCTGTTGCTGAAGAACAAATTACTCCAAAACAACAAGCCTTTATTGTCTCACAGGTTCTGTGGGTCAGGAGTCTGGACACGACTTAGCTGGGTGCCTCAGGCTCAGGGTCTCTCCTGAGGTGCAGTCAAGCTGTCAGCTGTGGCTGTGGCTACAGTCATCTCAAGGCTTAACTGGAGTTGGAAAATCCACTTCCAGCTCACTCAAGTGGCTGATGGCAGGAGACCTCAGTTCCTCTCTGTGGCCTTCTCCATATGCTGTCCGAGTGTCCTCATGACATGGCAGCTGATGAAGAAAGAGAAGGGAAGGGGAAGAGGATGGGGATGACAGAGAACCCAAGTCGGAAGCCACAGGTTCTTTGTAACCCAATCTCGGAAGTGATATCCCATTGCTTCTGCCATATTCTACTTGTTAGAAGAGTCTCTAGGTCCAGCCCACACATTAAGGGAGGAGATTACACAAGGGTGGCAATACCAGGATGCAGGGATCACTGGGGACCGTCATAGAGGCTGCCAACCAAACCTTCAATCTGATCATACTGGCAAACTCCACAAATACATTCTTCAATTTGTTTATGTAAATACAATTAATGGCAAGACACAGACCGGATGGAAAAAGACATGCTTTGTCACTGCTGTCCCTTTGCCTCAGTCATTTATATTTCCCTTCTTCGGGGAAAACAAGTTACAGCACTGACTTACTGATGAAAATCATTTCATAGAAAGCTTCTATCTATCCTAATTATTTATTTATTTAGAGACAGGATCTCATTTCATCGCCTGGGCTAGAGCACACTGGTGCAAGCACAATTCACTGCAACCTTGAACACCTGGGCTCAAGCAATCCTCCCTCCTCAGCCTCCTGAGTAGCTGGGACTATAGGCGCGTGCCACCATGCCCAGCTAATTTTTTTTTTAACTTTTTATAGAGGGTCTTGCTATGTTACCCAGGCTGGCCTCCAACTCCTGGCCTCAAGTGATTCTCCTGCCTCAGCCTCCCAAAGTACTGAGATTACAGGTATGGGCCACTGCTTCTATTTATTTTTATAACAAGATATTGATGAAGACATTTAAAGCCAAAAAGAGTGTAAAATGTAAACCAAATAATATCAATGAGGAGACTGGGTAGAGCCTCTCATGTTGTTTCTAATGTTCTCCATATTATTGATAATATGAACTCTTTCAATAATCCCCTAAATAATGGAATTCAGATCAGGACAACAATCCTCTAAAGTAGTTTAGAGTGGGGTGGGGAGGTGGTGGATCCAGGTAATTGACATATATGTGTGTGTCTGTATATACGACTATGTGTGTATATATAGTATGTGTATTCATATACACGCCATTATTAACCAGCATCTAAGGACAAGAAGCAGGGGGCTCACTTTGTTCTTACCCAATTCACAAACCATCTGGTTTGGCCACTGGAGAAATTCATGTGACTTACCTGAAGGGTAATGCATGAAATCAAAGTAGCACACAGAATTAGGAAACACCAGTAGCTGAGAGGAGCTAAATTGGCCTGGGCAGGTGGTGGGATTGCAGGAGGGTACATAAACAGGTTTCCGGAAGGGAAGTGACAGGCTTGCCCTTTGCTACTGTGGCTTTGTTAGCGTTCATCTGTAGATGTTCTCTGACAGGCAAGGGGGAATTGCTCTGAGTTAGAAAAGTAAATGCTAATACCAGTTTTCGAACATAAAGGAACGAAAGAATCCCTGCCAGCTGTCTAGAAACATACATACAAAGGCACTTACATTCTACATTTACTAGGAGGAACAGTTAAATTGCCCAAGTTATATTCAATGTTGTTTTAACTTTGTCACACACATCCTTTTATATAAACACTATACTAATGTAAATTATTCACCTTTTAAAGTTACTTTAAAAATCTTTACTTGTAGCCAAATACCTATTTCTGTTTATCAAGAATTCTTTAAAGCTCTGTCTACAACTTAAACACGTACACATCTTTAAAAGAAAAGCTAATTTTCCAAGTAATGCCCACAGAATATTTATTCTATTTTAAAGCTGCATTTACATGACAAAGCACTAAACTAAAACTTAGTATGGGGAGAGAAGGGACAAGTCCTAAAGCAACTGTGAGGCTGGTTTCTTCAGGATTAGAGACATTCCAGCCCTCCCCACTGCCAAGGGTGTGTCAGGTTGGGAACAAATTGACCCAAAAGTAAGCCTCAATGTCATTCCTACACCAACTCCCTGTAATAATTTATAGTCTGCAATCAAAATAAAATAATCTCTTCAAAAATCTTGCTTTTTTATGGTTCATACTACAAATTAATTCTCATTTTCAGTTCATATTTCGCCAGCTTAATTTTTGATCCACTAAGGTAGAGAAATCACACTCTTTCTGATGACAGTCAGATGTACCTAAGCTCTAAATATATTGTGATATCTGAGTTACAGCAAGTACAAGTAATATCTAAGTTGTCCAAGTTACTTTCAATGTTGTTTTAACTTCATGAAAATATTTAATGACAATTTTTTTAAACTGCCCATGAAAAAGAACATTCTCCCGTTTGAAGCTCTGCCACCACCAATAAAATGGTTAGCCTCAGTCCAGAAGGTGCAGACTGTATTTTTATTCCTCTGTTCCATCAAATCAGCACATGATGGTAAGTTTCTGGATTCCTTCAGTTAATTATTTCTTGCCAGACATTTACTGGTATTTTAAAACACACTTTCTATAAGTAATTTAACAAGAAATTGATTAACTTTAAAGGTCAATTAAAATCAAGTCCTAGTGAGGACTTTTGGTGTGTGCAAGTATCTGCAGGCATGTGAGAAAGGGAGGGAGGGAGAGAGGGAGAGAATAGTTGGGGGAGGGGAGTCTAATACATCTCCTGATACATAGCAGGCATACAATAAGTAGCATTTTTCCACTCTTTCTCTTCCCAAATCAGAAAATTCAGGAGGGTGCAGTGGTTTACGAGTGTAATCCCAGCACTTTGGAAGGCCGAGGTGGGAGGATCACTCGAGGCCAGGAATTCAAGACCAGTCTAGGCAACATATCAAGACCCCATCTCTACATAAAATAGAAAAACCAGCCAGGCGTGGTGGCTCGTGCCTATAGTCCTAGCTACTCAGGAGTCTACAACAGGAGGATTGCTTGAGTCTGGGAGTTCGTGGTTGCAGTGAGCTATGATGATGCCACAATACTCTAGCCCAGGCAACAGAGCAAAATCCTGTCTCAAAAAAAAAAAAAAAGAGAGAAAGAAAGAAAAGAAAAGAAAAGAAAAAGAAAATTCACAGCAGTGTGCCATGGAGAATGAAATGTTCTGATTATTCAGATAGTCCTAGGTTTACCATAGTTCATACTTCATAGGGTTACCGTTTAAGCCAAGTGAATCTGTTGAAAACATTGTTTTTATTACATTATGCCCCTATCAAGTCTCCATCCCATCCAGCAACTAAAGTCAAAACTCCTCTGCCCACTTTCAGGCACCCCATAATCTATCTCACCCTACTTGTACAGCCCAGTCTCCAACTAATTTCCAACAGAAGGGCTCTGTCTAGCCGGGTCTATCTCCTTTCAGCTCTCCTCTACCTCCGGGCCTCTGAAAATGCTGTTTCCCCCATTCCACCTAAATCTCACCTCTGGCTTGAAACTTAAAAGTACAAAATGATGGTGAGAAGTTTTCAGAAGAGAGTTTATAGTTCTGAGCAACTAATTTAAAAGTAAATTAATTCCATATTATTGCAGGAAATGTGTTCCAAATATCAGTCCCAGACCGACTTCTGTGAAGCCAACATGTTGGATCTGTGTTAAACAACCTTCAGTCGGCACCAAGGGCACTGAAGAGCGCCTAAGCCATCTGTTGAGGATGGATTCCCACTCTGGCCACCACACACACAAGATAATGGATGTTAACCATTATCTTTACCATCAACACATCTTGTTCTCGCTCCCTCCATTTCCTCTTTTCCCTTCTCAGGTGTGCATTCATTTCACAAATATTTATCGAACACCAACTGATACAAGTTATTATGCAAAGTGCTGAGAAAGTACCTATAGATAGACATGTCCCTACCCTCTAGGACCATGGTCCCCAACCTTTTTGGCACCAGGGACCATTTTCATGGAAGACAATTTTTCCATGGCCTGGGGGCAGGAGATGGTTTGGGGATAATTCAAGCACATTACATTTATTGTACACGTTATTTGCATTATTATTACATTGTAATATATAATGAAATAATTATACAACTCACCACTGGTTGGAGACCCTGATGTAGGAGCTCACTGCTAAGAAGTCTCAGAACAATGAGCTTCATTAAAGCACTGTAACAGGATAGGACAGCCAGTTAATTCCAACTCTGAGACCATCTGAGAAGGCTTCAAGGAGGAAGTGGCATTTGAGCTGGGCCTTGAAGGATGAAGAAGTGGGAGGAATAGACATATTGGGCAAGGAAGCATGAAGAAGGTGTGGCTGGAGGGTAAGGGGTGCAACTGGGGGAGCGGATTGGAGCCAGGGCCTTGAATGCCACATTCAGGAGTTAAGGTTTTAAGTCATGTGATTTTTATGCCAACGATTAATATGATTAAAATTGTATTTTCCCAGCAGAACTCGGGGACCACTGGGAGAAGGGCAAAACTCAGCTGAGAGATCAGTGGGGGAACCTGAGGAGGTCACCTTCATGACCTTCTGGTGGCACATTGAATTTTGAATTTGAGGATAGTAGGAATGGAGGAGAGGAAGGACTTGGTTTTCCTTTTCTTCTTTCATCTTCTTCTCTGTCTTTTGCCCTGGCCCTTGCTCTCCACCTCACTCTTGTTTACACTCTTCTCTGCCTATGGCCCAGGCATTCCTGGGGACTCTGGGCTAAAGAAGCAATTGAGCCCTGGGTTTAGGGAAAATGCAAAAGTTAAAAACTAGGTCCATATTTCCAATTTCCTTTTTCATTCCAAAGGATGGGGCTTACTCTTATCATTAACAACTGCAAAATCCCACCCAATTGTAAACCCAAGAATTATTTTAAGAGACAGGAGGTAAAAGAAATGACATTTTCCACCAGTCCTAGAAACTCTATTTATTAAGTCTTATTTTTTAAAATGTGAACGGTGATGTTAAGGGGACAAGAATGAGAACTGTGGGTGAATTCTGGAGAGTACAGTGGGAACATCTTTCATGGAGATATTTCAGTTGTTACATTGACTTTCCTTCCTTTTCTATTTCAACAAAGTATTTCATGCTTTGGAAAACACATAGCTGCATCTTGGTTTTAAACAAAGATAGCATCCCTTAGCACTCTTCAATTTCCTGTTTCCTCCTCTTCCTTCTACCCAGCAAGATATTATTTGCCCCCAGGAGCGATTTCCCTCTACATAGCGAGATCATGAAAGTGATGTCATTCAGACTTGGCACAGCTCCGTGCTTTTTATAGGACCTCCTTGATGCTGGTCATTTTTGGTTTGTGATTTTTTCAATTTTTTGATATAAATGGAGCAATCAACTATCCAAATGCACTTCAGCCTCCCTGAACAAAATTGCATTTGCCATGGTAACATTGGTTTATATTGGGGTTCCTTTTCTTTTCTTTTCTCTTTTTCATAATTAGGTGAGGCTCAATGAAAGTGCTAGAAGTGTAAGGTTAGAAACTGGTGACAATAATTTTTATGGTGAGAGTAAGTGACCATATCTAGCCTAGGACTACACTTGAAGTCCCATTCTGGCCACCGTACATACAAGAGATGGGTTTCAGTCTCCATGCCCCTGTCATTACATTTTGCTCTATCCCTTCACACTCTGTGCAAGGGACAGCAAGTTGTGCTCACTTACAGGTCACACTGTAGGGCCAGTATGGTATAAAGAGAGACTGAGGCTGTCCTACACCCCTTCATCATGGCCCTCCTTGGCACAAAGTTCCGATCATTTCTGTCATGAGACAGTCTTTGATTTAATGGGCAAAAATCCAAGAGTAATTAAGACAATAATAGTACACATCCAACAAGAAAAACATGCCTTGTTTAAACAAGAAATCCCAGCAGCATTGAAGGCAGTGATTCTGCATCTTTGAGGAGGGAAAAGATCTCAAAATCAAAAGCAACAGCCATCAATGACTTATTAAGCTCCTCTTTGGCAGAAAGGAAAAATTTACTAATTCATTTTACTTTTTCCTGGTGAGACCATGGGGGTGGGAGAAGTTAAGACTTGAAAATTTCTCCCAAAGGTCTAAATGTTGCAGAGAACTATTTTTTATCATAACTAATTTCATAAAATAAAACAAAAATTATCAAGGGGCACTCACTATCTTTTTTGTTTAATCTGATAGTAGGATAAACAGTATTATATAGTTACGACTCCCTACTAGCCTTTTCTTGAACCCTGAAAAAAAAGGCCTTTACAAATAACACAGTAGAAGCTTCATAACGCAATTCCAGTTGTTTTCTTTCTGTTAAATCTGTAATTCTATCCTGATTTTATCTCTCTGAAGACTTCTGGATATTTACAACATAAGGAAAATCTTGTTTCCCTGACTCAAGGCCTTCACAGAAAACATAATCATAAACGGCATTTCAATTTAAAATAAAAATGGTAAGTTCTAGAAATTTTCTTTATAATTTACAAAAAGAAGTTTGAATTTAACTGGATTCCCTAGTATCTATTTCCAAAGATTCATTCACAATTGTTTTTCAGAAAACACTTTCCAAAAATTATGCCAAATACCTTGTTATGCATAACTTCCTTGCTGAATATCTCCAGTCTAGTGCTAATTTGTTTTTCTCAGCTGGGTCTTCAGATCCTTCATCTCTGTTGCTAAACTCTCCTCCCTTGGCTGACTATAATTGTTCCTTATCAAGGTAATTTCTGAACGTTTCAGGAAGAAAATAGAAACGAAAATATGTGCTATTTTCCTGAAAATACCTTATGTGAAACAATATTTCAGAAATGACAAAAAGCAATACATGGTGTGCATTTTGTTTCGGCTTCCTAGTTGCCCAGAGAGAAGTTGCCTAACTACCAGTTGGAGGCGTCCCTAACACCCCAGTTAGTGAGCCGTGTCCCGTTTCTAATTCCAGCGTGAGTTTCTCAGCACTACTTAGGGGGCAATTTATGTCCTGTGAGTTTTGTCAAGTTGGGAAGGGCCTATTAAAAGAGAAGCCATTTGCAGAATCAGGGTTTGCTTCAAAGGTCCTAAGAAAATCCTTGAGACATCATAGTTGAAAAATATTCGAAGATTGTTCACTTGAGTAAATACTTAAGCCTGCCCTCCCTCACTTTCTCCGGCCTGTAGCCATATTACTCACCCTCAAAGAATTCATCAATATTCAACTGGCTCTCTAATTTGCTGATGTAGCAAAAGAAGTTTAATAAAGAAAGCTGTTGCAATTTTTCTTTAGAGAACATGCCACAAACTCAACTTTTATCTTAAATCGCTGGAATCTTCTGCCCTTCTACTAATTTAAGTAGGGAAATGAATACTTACATGTAGCAACCCAAGCAAATTTACCCACAAAGCCGAGCCTTAAAAGTCCAGGAAAGCCTTTCACCCCAAGGACACCAGAACTTTATAAATGATCTATCCAAGGATTTAGAAGCTTGTTCAGTCACGTCTGACAGCCCGGCAAACTTTCAGCCCACGAAGCGTTTTGAAGATGTTAACAGGAAAATTGTAGTTTAGTATAATAATAAGAGGTTTTAGCGCCCACCGAAACCGGACAAGTATCAGCCCTTTTAAAACCTTTCCTGAAAAGAAAATTTTGCTCTGTAAAATCTTTTTGGTTAACTTTTCAAAACAGCTTTGCAGACCCTGGAAGACTCTAAGGTCCACTTCCCCACGACCACCCCCGCAAAAAAAAAAAAAAAAAGCAGAAGATGCTAGCGAAAAGCCACGCAACGCTCGCAATGCCTTGGGTCTTCGAGATCGCTCTTGCAAAGAAATTTAAGATTTTACATCAGCTCTACAGAAATATCACAATTAAATGCATGCTAGAGTTAAGTAGCGCAAACAAGAAACTCAAGCGCGGAGCACGGTGGAAGCTGTTGTTTTACTTTTGTATACTGATTTTGTGTGCGTGCGTGTGTTGCTATTTTCTTTCGGCACCTGAATTTTTTTCCCTAGCGCCCGCACGCGCTTCCTGGCTGTCCCGCGCGCAGTCTGCAGGCAGCGACAACCACGGCCTGCCCCGGGAGTGCGGGGGACGCGGGCCGCGGCAGCAGCGGCAGGCGCGCGGCTTGGCTCCTCAAGGCTGGCGGGTTTCTTTGCTCGTCCGCGAGCGGAGCCCACGGAGTATGAGTCGGGCCGGGGGTCGCCGAGGGCCATGAGGAAGTGCCCCCCCCAAACCGCCCAGGGCCGAGCGCACTCTGCAGCCCTGGAGCGCTATGCGCCCAGCTGCCCACCTGCCCCAAGGTTCCCTTGGCCCTTCCCTGCCTGCTTCTGGCGCCCAAGGTCCTGGCCGCCTCAGGCCAACGCTACCCATTGCTCTTCCCCTCCAGATTCCGCTCGGTTTGAGCCCTGTTTGCTCTCAGATTTGTCCTACCCGGGACAGGGAAAGAAAAGGAAGCCGCGTTCATTTTCTTAGACAGTGTCCAGGGGCTACTTTATAAGGGATTTCTACCATGATTTTTATTATGGTATTTTGCAAATATTCAGGAAAGTTGAAAGAACAGTACAAGGAAAGTCTGTTTATCCCCCATGAGGGTGCAACAAGTCTTTAACATATTGCAGTACTTTCTCTCTCTTTCTCGGTGTGTGTATGTTAGCTGCATCATTTGAAAATTGCAGACATCGTGACATTTCACTTCTGTACACCACAGCTTGCATCTTCTAAGAATAAAGACCTCCTCCTGCTTACCTCCAGTACCATCCTCGTACCTACAAAATAGCATCATCCCTAATAGCATCTAGCATCCACAATAAAGGCTCGTTTCCCTCCTGTTTCCTCACGTCAGTCTTAAAATCAGTTTCTCTCCTTAGACTGGGCATATATGTAAACTATTGTTCCCTCCCTATGTGCAATGAATGCCCCCCAAAGGACGCATGGGGGTTGCCTTTTCCTGGGGGCTTCTCTGAGAGCTTGACAAGGTGGCGAGGGCAGCGGAGTCCCCAAGATTGGCACTTAAACGCGTGGGGAGAAGAGCTATATTCACGCGTTCTAGCCCAGCCTCCAGTCCCTGTTTTCTCTCTCTAAATATTTCAGGTACCCCCTGGGAGCATAGCACTAAAGGCTTTGCCCAGCTACCTTGGACCCTCCCCTCAGCTCAAAGGACACCACAAGGGGACTGGAGGGGACTGGCGAGTGCGGGGTAGCGTCCATCGGGTGAGTCTCTGGCTGTGGGCTGCATACTTTGTGCCCTTGGCTTTGCCATTTTGCGTTCTCTCCTTTTCCTCCCGGAATCCCAGCTATTCTACTCTGTATTGGCTACTCTGGGCGCCTTGTGTGTGCCCTTCTCGGCCCCTCCCGGCCGCTGGCCAAGGCGGTGGCGTCGAGCGCCCACACAACCCCCACACCGCGCGCGCTCTTCCCCTCCCCCTTCCGCCCCCGGGCCGGCGAGGAGCCGGCGATCCGGGGCGGGGAGCGGGAGCACCGCGTGGCCACGCCCCCCGAGCCGGCTTTTTCTAGGGCCGCTGCGGGCGCCTCGCCACTGGCTGCCCCGCTCGCTTCCCGGGGTGCGCTCGGCTCCAGCCTTTGCTTGGCTCCGTTCCGCCTCCGCCACGACGCTCTCCGAGCTTCAGCTGCAGCCACCCTCCACCCTGCGACCCCAGCCCCCGGTTCTCCGTCCCTGTTGCTCGGTGCCGGGCACCTCGCGCCCTAAGACCTCGCCGTCTCCTAAGTCCCGGCCCTGCTCTCCGCCCTGGCCCCGCTCTCTTGCTGTCTGTGTGTTGGTCTGTCGGTCGGTCTGTCTGGCTCTCCGCCTCCCCATTCCGTCCTTCCTCCCTCTGCCTCGCTTGCTTGCTCTTCGCTAGCTCTCCGACGCGGCGAAAACAGCCTCGCGGGAAAATCCCAGAAACC
Source organism: Cheirogaleus medius (assembly GCA_008086735.1). NCBI lineage: Eukaryota > Metazoa > Chordata > Mammalia > Primates > Cheirogaleidae > Cheirogaleus > Cheirogaleus medius. The sequence continues at coordinate 390,730 of VBSM01002707.1, forward strand.
TTTGCAAAAAGCCTACAATGAAATTTAAGAACTTCTTCGATTTCGGCGCCATTTTCGAGTGGAGCGAGAGGTGACATGCGATTTTTTTTAAAGGGACTTGTTGACTGGCGTTTTTCCCGATTGTAATGGTGGTTGCAGCAGACAGAAAAAAAAAACTGGTGATAATTCTGTAAAAGTTCTGTGTCGCTTTGGGGTTGTAAAGCACTTTTGGGGGCTGGGGTGGGGGTGAAACAGAACTTTAAAGTGCTTAGCAAATGAGTGCGGCCGGGAAATTTCTCAGGAAACGGGCTGAAAAAAGCTAACATGGAGGGGCGGGGAGAGAAAACTGAGTAAGGGGCAGTGACAGACTGTCAGCTTCGCTGGGGTAGGGAGCGACTGTTTTTGACAGAATGTAAATGGACTTTCCCTGATTCTTATTTGCAAGCAGTAAAATAGGTCTTGGAAAGAAATGTGTGGTTAATTTTACATTGTCTCTCCGAAATTAAAACTTTCAAGGTTGTTTAGTTTTCCCTGTAGGAAACTTGACATTGGTAAAGTTTGGCTCGAATGCGCCCAGGGAAGGCGCATAGTGTGTTTGGGGTGTGGGGGGCGAAGGCATCTTAAAAGACAAAACGTTGTAAAATATGAACAGAGGAAGAGGCGTATTCTTTGGCTCTTAAATCATCTGGCCAAACACATTGCAGTTCAGAAGGGGGTGGGGCTATGGCAACTTGAAAGTATCAATTCTTTGTCTATTGTATCAGCTAATGACCAGTTCCCGAAGTGACAAGATGCCTCTTTGTACCTCTTTTCGTAAGTACATTTTAGTCTAAGGGGAAATATATAAACTAGGGGATCGAAGTGGCTTTTTAGGGATGGAAGTCGTTGTACTGTCACTGGGAGAGAAGAAAGGGGATAAGTGAAAGGGATAAGTGAAATGAATTTTCGATTCCAGTGAGTTTGCAAAGCAATCTGGAAGGGACCTTCGCGTTTGGCACCGATGCTATTTCGAATGAACTTTTGTTTTTCCAAGTAGTCAACTAAAGAAATGTTAAGTTAGAGGTGACTTTAACATCTGATGTGATGGCTCACATATTTGTGTAGAACATAAAATAATTGGGAGAAAGTTGTGGAGTTTTAAAGTATAATTGTACACTTTCTAAACATGTTTTTTTTTTCTTTTTAAGGGCAGCCAACGACATTTTTCTCCATTAATCCCAAAGGTCATTTTAAAAATTGTTTGTAATTATAATAGCCAAAACAGAGTGGAATTTAAAGACACTTAATTGTCCCAATTGAGGGAGTGAAGTTATTATTATTAATGACTTTGTTTACCAAGACATAAATAGTGTATTTGTTAACATTGGACCTCAGTCTGTGGTCTTAATGAATTTTGTACTTAATTTCATTAAATACTCTGCACATTTTATTAACTAATAAATAAGATACTTAACATTCATTGTACTGGTTATGAAAAACCGACATAATTTTTAAGTGAAACAAAACACTTAGAAGACTTGGATACTTTGTCTATTACTTGTACCAAAATGTATTTTAACTTTCAAAACCATTACAGTTTTGCACTGGTTTTGTTGTTTTAACTTTCAACTTTATGATTGAGGGTTTCAGGGTGTTTTTTTTATATGCTTAATTGAATATTTTGTTTAAGAAGGGGGAAATGCATGTAACTTATTGCTAATATGTGTCCATTTTAAAAAGGAAATGTGGTATCTAATGAGTTAATCGTTAAGGAGTATGCACAGTGCCGGCCATTTCAGGACATGAAAGAGTTTCTGTGGAGCTGCTTGAAACAGAAAAGAGTGATTTGACATCAAGTTTTTAAACTTTGCGATTTATGTTTTGGTAGGTGACATTGATAGGTACAAATTATTTATAAATAAGTTTGAGTAGCCAGTTTAATATGTAAACATCCAGGTATTTGATCTACAGAAAGTTCTCTCTCACTCTTTGATGATCCTAAAAATAACTCAAAACAGAGTGTTTACTGTAAGAATGAAAACAGCCGTGAATTAAAGAGGACATCTGATGCATGTATAGACGGATCTATATTTCACAGCTATAGTGTGCGTTAAAATCAGCTGAAGCTGCCAGAGAGGTTTTGGTTATTTCCTTTCAGTCATCTTCGTCTATTTCCAATAAATGAAAAGTTGTTTTTTTTTTAAATGGGGACAATGAATGAGACTTATAACATGTAGCAAGAAGTTTTACCAAGATTCGAAGCTGGCAAAAGTGATCCAGATGTAGCCAAATTGCCTCAATTTATTTAATTTTATTAATTGTCTACTTTCAGAGGTAAGATTCTCTCCCACTGCTCTGTTTTTCACCACTACACTTTTCCAAGATTCATCCTTGGGGGGAGGGGGAATTGAGAACCACACCCTCCATTCCACCTGCAGATCCTACAAATCAAATGATGAAGTTATAAAAAGTTCGTCAATTTGGAGTGAGGTGGCCTAGTCATAAGTTTTGCTTATTTCTCCCCCTTGGGTGGGGCGGGGCTTCCTTCAGTCACCAAGTCTTTCTTCACCCACAGGTACCCCAGAGCGATCCCCCTTCGTTGACTCCAAGGGGATGCAGCAGCAATTCATGTTTTGAAGTGCTCTAAATGGTTCAAAACGTGAGGCGCTGCTATACCCCCTTGAGGGGAAGGTAGAAGGTGGGACTGTGCCAGAAGCCTGTTCCTGCCACCAGGCCTCAGCTCCCTGCAAGGCCAGCTCTGCAGCAGGTAGGTGGGAGGGGGCTTTGGTCTCTCTTCCTTGTGGGTCCTCGCCCTTCCCCGTCCACTCGACAGGGCCATGGTCCGGGAAGGGTGGCCTTGCTCTTCAGTGTGGGGACGTGGGAGGGGGGGCAGCCAGGGGTGTGCTCAGGCTGTGCCAGCCGGGGAGGGACGCGGTGCCCCACACTCAGCCGTGCCCTAGCAGCGGGAACAGTACTGCAGTGAGTGATCAGTGCTCTGGAGTATTGTTGCCACTGCCAGGGTAAGTCTGGGACTCCTGCACGGGCCCACACACCAGGTAAGTCCAGCGCCTGCAGCGTCAGCCCGGGAGCAGCGAGACCTGGGACTCCATCAAACATTTACCGGTCTTTGAATATATGGCTGGGCCTAAAAGGTGCTTCATTTTAGCACCCTTTTTCCTGCCCAGGTGGAATTTAAATGACTGGAAAAAAAAATCCCTTCCCAGTCACTTAGAATACCACCCACAGGACAGCAAGGAAGAAGACCCATCTTCAGTCCCTAACAACGAAATGGGATGGGAGGGATTGGGAAAGGAGTAAGGAGAGGTGGGAAGGGTGACTGGCTGCAAGCAGTCCCCTCTCTGTGGTTCCTGGTAAACAGGCTCAAGTCCTGAGTGTGGAAAGGACTTTGGAGTTCAGGAAAGATTAAGGAGCCCCTTCCCCACATCCACCCCTCCCTTCCCCCCAACTGTGTTGGGGGAACTTCATTGAGCTCTGGCACCCAAGCAGGATCTGGCTGGCGAGGCTTGAGGCCTTGAAGGCCAGTGAAGCCACCGCGCTGACCTGCCTGACGCCTGCAGAGAGCACAGGGACCTGAGGGCTGGCTCTGGTATGAGGCTCTGTGTTTCTAGTTTCTTTTTGTACCCCTCCCCCAAAATCTGTTACCAGCATTCCACCCTGGAGGCGCTGCCCCAAGGACACCTTTGTGGCCCCAGGGCCCTCACAGAAGACACCTTACAGGAGGACCCACTGGCAGGAGGCTTGACAGTTCCTGAGAAAACGGCCTGACCTGAGTTGTTGATTCAGGGGCCTATTAGACTCCAAAACTCTGGGCGCTGTTGCTAATTAGTGCTGCACAACTGTCGTCCTCTAAAGCCACCTCCACCCCTCACTGGGCTGACATTCTGAGCCTTTGGTGAGAAAACGGGGTTCTGAGTCTCCTGCCTGGCAGCTTGATGGCCGGCATAGAAAAGACAGCTAATGCTCTGAGGTCCCACTTTTCCTGTGACTATTTCTTTAGTTTTTTTATGTGAAGCATGGGCAGGTAAATGACTATTGGCAAACACGAAGGCAGGCGTGGAATCTTTGCCACGCTTTGTCACCTTAAAGGACAACCAAAACACACGGCCACACCCCTCTCGTCTGTATGAGCTTCCCGGGGAGGGCTGGGCCTCAAGAGGACTCCCGGGGGTCGCCGGGGGTCCTGGAGTCCGGGGCTGGGACTCCGGCCCCAGCGGCCCAAAACACCGCCCTCCCAGACTTCCTTGCGCCGGGGCCCGCGCTGACCCTCATGCCCCCAGGGGCGCGGAGACCTGGCGGCCTCTGCCCGGCCTGCTGCCCGGGCCACCGCCCGCGGCGACTCCCAGGCCTAGAAGCCCCGGCGCCGCTCCCGCCCTGCCGAGCCGGCAGCCCCCAGGTCTCCGGGGCGAACAGGTTCCCGCCTCTGCCTGCCTTTGCCCTTGGGGGCACAGCAACTCTCCTTCTGCCTCTCACTGGCTTCCCTTCCCCCTCTCTCCCCTCGAGCCAGAAGGAGGCCCTGAGCTAGCCGCCCTCCCTGAGGACCCAGCCCGCGCCATCCGGCTTCTTCCAGTGGGTGCCTGCAGGACCCAGGTGAGACGCAGGGCCGGTTGGGGACGTGAGGGGCGGAGGGCCGGGAGCAAGTGATCCTGACTGGGGGGCGTTGCCTTCCAGAATCGCAGCGGCCCTTTGCCCGGGGCTCCGAGAGGCATCGAAATTGAACTCGTCCACACAGCCCCCTGACTTCGTGGTGCCCATTTCTGACTTAAAACATTCCTTGCACCTTTGTTTACATGCTCCAAGTTTCAGTGTGCCTAGATTTTCCTCCAAGGACAAAAATGTGAATAAAGCAATATTTTAGTCAAACATTTCTGTGTCAATTAAGAAGATGGCAATTTGTTCCAGACTATAAATTCTCTTTAACAACTCCCTAAGGTATTCTTTTAAATTGTTTTTTCAACATTGCTAAATGTCCATCATAATGTGTGGGAGACTTGTATAAAGTGAATCAATTTATAGTCGGCTGATTCATTGATCCAGTGTTACCACCTCCAACAAGGCACCTTTCCAGTGTTTTCTTGTTTTTCCCCAGCACATGTTATTTGTTAGTGAGGAAGCTGCGTGCACATGGCATTGTATAAAGTTTATTAGACAGCCCTGGCCCTTAAGCTAGAAAAAGCTTAGCCTAGGTCTAAATCTAAAATTCGACATTTCTGTAAGTTGTGGGGCAAGATACACAGGTTAGTTTGATAAGCTGGAATTGAACATAATTTTTTAAAAGGTTTTAATCACAGGATATGTTTTTAAGGCATCCAACTATCTCCAGTTAGCAGTACTGATTTTTTTTTCCCAACAAAGGAACACTACATCAACACTCTTGGCGGGGATCTGGACACAGAAGACTCCTGTTTCAAGAAAACACAATCATCTCTCAAAAGCTATAATTTATATGCATTTTTAACTCACTAGGTATTGAAAACCACCCAAGTGTCCCACAATAAGAGGGTAAAATATAATCAACCACTCAGTGTAATATTATACATCCTTTAAAAATGTTACTGGAAAATGTTTTATGATCTGTAAGTCGAAAGAATCCTCTCCCACCATTTCCTTCTCCCTGCTGTTCCCCCATACCCACACTTCTTTGTTCCAATTGGCATGTGAACTTGTTATTCCCTCCAAATGAGTCAGTCATGATGAGAACGTCAATTGATTTGAACAGATGTGTGTCAATGTTACTTGGAGAACTAGATGCCAATAACCAGGGCCACAGAAAAAGGCAGTGGTTACAACTCTGTAAAAAATGTATACATGCAGACAGACAAGGACTAAAGTGGAACCTCACACAGGAAAACAGTTGGAAATACTCCACTGCTGGGAGATTGAAAGATTGTACACTGCTTTTGATTTCCGTTAATACGGGCAATTGTCCAATTAAAAAAAAAAAACCTCATAAGGACTCTGCAGTACAAATTATTTTGCTGATTGTCTTAAAACACCATAGAACTCATAAAGGCAGATGGGGCAGCAGGGGACTGGGTTTGTCCCCTGAATCCTGGACTGTAGAGCTCAGGACAACACTTGCAGAAAACGTGAGCCTACAAGATGAGAGTTAACTTATAGGCAGCTTTCCTGAGAAACTGCAAAATGAAAATAAAAATAGGTTCAAAAAGCATGTTTTGGGAAGATCAATCAAAGTTTATTGATTGAAATTAAAAGACTTGAGTTAGGTGCTATATCCAAGATGGCATACGTTTTTAGAGGTCTGTCTTCCCACTGGCCTGCAGTATTACTTATTCTCATGACCCTAGAACTTTACATATGCGTTTGTATGAAGAGTTATTACATTACTCTTAAATGAAAAAAGTGTATATATACACCAATTGTAGCAAATGCATCTCCCTGACCCCTGCGTCCCACTCAGGCCCTCCCATCAGTTACTGCTCAGTGAATTAACAAGGATCTGCTAGCTCTTTCATATTTCACCTATCTGCCACCTTAGCCTCCCTCCTCAGCTCCACAATTGATCTCTTTGGCAAGTTCAAAGAGGCTGAAACCCCTGTGGGGATAGTAAGTTGAGCCATTAGGGAGGAGCCCTGAAAGACTTCCACTTCCTGTGGTCACTCTGGCTTTGGAGCACTCCCCTTACACTAATGAGCTCTATAAACTGAGCAACTGGTGGGAGTTTGGGAAGATGTCCCCAGCTTCACAGCTATCAGGGAGCTGAGAATAGTGCAGCAAACTGAGAGTCTTGGTAGCTTTGAACTCTGAGTCTCCCAAGGCATCTCCCTCACCTGTTCCTCATTCCCACCCCCACTTGCTATCCACACCACACCACACTATTATCCCAAGACCAGACCTTTTAAAAGCCTGGCCACAGGATCCTCAGAATCATAATAATCCCAAGATGTTGCTTTTGTGTCATGCTTTTACATATTTTCCAAATTCTCTCATATTTTTTATTTGCAACAACTTTGAATGAGATACATAGATAAGGCAGTCAAAAAAAACAATTAAAAAAAAGACAGCTGGGGCTTCTGAAGGTTAAGGATTTGTCTGAGGCTAGTCTCTGGTGCCTCTTCCTCTGGACCTCCTGCTGTGCTCCTTATGTCATTACCTATTAATCAGAACCAACTACATAGTAATGACTAGAACAGGAAATGGAGTTGAATTAGTATGTTTGGTTAGAAAAATTCCAGGTGAAACTGACTATTCTTATGGTGTGCTTTTGCCTACACACTGGACACTTCCTGGGTGAGGCTCGAGATTGGTCCCAGGATTACTCAATGGTGTTTGTAAATTACCTAGCTGTATATGAATTGATGTGCACAAACCGAAAAGTGTGATTTAAATTCATTTGAAACCTCTGGCCCATATTTGTTATTTTCTATAGATTCAAACAAATTAATCCTAAGGAAGGAAACAAACAAAATGTCCAAACATAGGGGTTAACTTAATCTAGTCACTCACTCAATAGAACCTTTTTCAGCCATTACAAATAATATAACTATAAAGACTATAGTTATATAGTCTATAAATAACTATAAAGACCTACATAGAAACCTAGAAAATGCTTATGATAACAAGTTTTAAAAATCAGGGCTATAAAATCACGTGGACACCATGATTGAAAAGCAGGAGCAGAAACTGGAAGGAACCTGCAGAACAAACATACTTGTTACTTAAGGGTGGTGGGATTAGAGCTAAAGTTTTTTCTTTCTCTACTTTTTCATCTTTGTTGTTGTTGTGCCATGTTTTTCTGTTACACTGTCAATTCTCTAAAATGTCTTTAGGGGTCATGGATGATACAGAAATTTGGGGTCCAGGATGCAGAGACCTCAGACATCTCGGGGATCATCATGTCACGAGATACCACTGCGCACTTGTGACAGATTGATAACTGAAACGTCTGAGAGCCACTCATCTTCAGAGCAACACACTTGGTAAGTATTACAAGACCAATCCATGAAAAGATCAGCAGGAAAGTGGGCCCTAAGCAAGGAAGAAAGAGGTTGCCATGGGATGGGGAGGTGAGTTGTAGTTTCATAGGAGTGTGATGGGAATGTCCTCAACTGTTTGTGTCTTTAAATGTCGCATTACGTTTCTATTTAATGAATTGAAACTTACATAGGGCATATGATTTTATATTTGTGCTAGAATGTTAAAGAATTTATGCTCAAGCAAACAACTGGTAAAATATTTGCTATAAGCATTATAGACACAGGGTAATCTTTAATATGTTGAGTCCTCACAAGCGGTCAAGAAAAAACAAAAACTACATGAACAGAAAGCCACAGAAAAAGGAATATGCTCATTTCAATGTTTTTAAGGATGAAAATTAGGAACACCCTGAATAACCAGTAACAAAGGATTGGCTAGATAAAATATGGTGTATCTAATACAATGGAATAGATGCTTTCATTTAAAATAATGTTTCTGGGCCCGGCGCGGTGGCTCACGCCTGTAATCCTAGAACTCTGGGAGGCCGAGGTGGGCGGAACGCTCAAGATCAGGAGTTCAAAACCAGCCTGAGCAAGAGCCAGACCCTGTCTCTACTAAAACTAGAAAGAAATTAATTGGCTAACTAAAAATATATAGAAAAATTTAGCCGGGCATGGTGGCACATGCCTGTAGTCCCAGCTACCCAGGAGGCTGAGGCAGAAGGATTGCTAGGCTGACGCCATGGTACTCTAGCTAGCCCCGGTAACAGAGTGAGACTCTGTCTCAAAAAAAAAAAAAAGTTTCTGAAAATAATTTTTGTGACATGAGAATGTACTCCTGATATGTTTAGTGATAAAAGAAACATGCAATGGAGAGCATTCCATATGCATAGTTTTGTATCAATATACAGATTAAAAGCTAAAGGAAATGTTTAAAAACTTTATAGTGGTTATCTCTGAGTTGTAGTATACTAAGTTATCAAAAAAAAGATGCTAAACTATTTTTGCGATGTGTTCCTAATATGTAATATAAATGTATTGGGAACATTTTGCATTCATAGTTTTGTATCAATAATATGGGAAAAAGCCTAGCAAGAATTTTACCAAAAGTCTATAAAAGTGGTTATCTCTGAGCTATGGCACTACAGGCAATCAAAGAAAGATACTAAACTGTTTTTGCGATGTGTTCCTAATATGCACTATAAATATATTGGGAACATTTTGCATGCATAGTTTTGTATCAATATACAGACAAAAGGATGGAGAGAATAAACCAAAATCCTAGCAGTGGTTATCTGTGGTTTGCTTTTGTGATAAAGGTAAGGTGCAGAATTATTTTCGCAATGTGTTCCTGAATATATAATATATGCGTATTGGGAACATTTTGCATCCATAGTTTTGTATCAATGTATGGAGAAAAAGCTAGGAAGAAATATACCAAAAATTTAACAGTGGTTATTTCTGGATTTCTAGTGTTATGGGTGATGTTTGTTTTTCTCTTTATACTTTTATGTATTTTCCAAGTATTGTACAAACAACAAAATGCTTATTCTTGTAGCAATAATAAAACTTACTTTATTTTTAAAAAGAGTTTGTATTTATTAAAACAAAAAAAAGCATGAATGCCTGACATGAGCATGGGGGACAACTTCCTATTTGGCCAGCAGTGGGCCTAGAATACATTTTCAAACCTTTCTGGGAAAACCTTACACAGCTTCAGTTGGATCTGCAGAACAAATGTGTGTTTTCATTTTCTCTTGGCAAAGGAAAGTATAATTTAAAAATATAACTATGACAGAGTAATAATAGTAATATTGCTAAACAGACTGCTTTCTCCTGTCTAATCAAAGTAACACTTTAAGAAGTATAGAAAGTTGAAACAGCCTCCTTTTCCTCTAGGAGCAATTCAGGAAGGTGGTACTTGGATGTTTGCCCAGGGCCTCAAGACACATTGGCCAGTTTGGGACATGCCTGAGTCAGGAGAACACCTTACAGAAAGCCTAGTTCCACTCAGCTAAATTTTTGCAGATGCAGGTAATGCCCCTTGCATTTTCCCACAAATTCTGCCGAGCTCCATGATAACCCTGGTGTTTGAGAACATATGTGATGCCCCAATTTAGGTGCTCCCTGTTCTGATAAGAGAGACAGAACCATTTGGTAACATACCCAGCCCATGGTATGACAAGGCACCTACCAAGGGTTTTAACATTCCTCAATGGCACTGATTTGAACAGAGACACCACATTAGAAGAGGATTTAGGGTCCCTCCTACCCTTTTAGAAGCACTTTGGGGTGCTCTTTTTCCCCCAAAGAATTATTTGTATTCTAGGAGGTCCATATTACTAGCCATTACTTTCAAAATTTATTCATGATATTCCTTAAAGTGGAAACTGCAGTTTCAAGGCAAAAATATCCATTTTCAAAGATACTTAGAAACCATTCTTCCAATTTCCTGATGCCATACCCTTGTTCTGCTTAAGAACAATCATACAACCAAACTTGTCCTTTTGTTTAAAAGTATGTGCTCCTCTTTAAGTCTTTCATAAACATTTTTCTCTGCCAAATTCTATCAATCAGAGTATGTTTACAGGGTGCCTATGGCTGTCCTAGTTACTCGTGGGTAGAGGAGAGAAAGGAAGAGAAGCAGGGGTTAAGGTGATACTGAGCCAGAGAGGCCTTGAACACACCAATCCTTTCCTGTCTGCCACAGGGTACAGAGCAGGAATCAGCTGGGGCTTTGACCTTCTGCTGAGCCAGGTCAGACCACACAGAGAACCTGCTTTCCTAAGCTAAATTCTCTAAGTGGCCTCCTTTCCCCTAGGCCTCACTCCGGTCCCAGCTAGACAAAGAGTTAGAATAGGGGGAGAGTGTGGGAGGGACCCCTTTCTAAATGGGAGGTCTTGCTGCAAGACCAGAGAAAGAAGGAGAGAGAGAGATCACCCCAAATTGAGCACTGATCTTAAAACCCTTTCATTTACCAGTGAAAAAAGTCTGGAGGATGGTCACGATTAAAGCTCTGACTCGAGGGGGAGGGGGACATGGTCAATATACGTAACCTTAACATTTGTACCCCCATAATATGCTGAAATAAAAAAGAAAAGAAACAAAACAGCTCTACCCTCTGAATTTCTGAACCAATAAAATGTCCTAGAATTTGGCCAGTACAGAGAGCACTCCTCCTACTTGGAGTATGCCAAGAGGGGCTAAGAAGGAGCCAGGAGTTTCCCTTTGCTAACAGGGTCCAACCCCTCATTAAACTGAGTTGCAAAGAGAGAAAATAACTCGCAGAGAGGTGCACAAAGAATTGGTGGCAACGTTAGAACTTGAACCTTGATCTCCAGGGCTTTTTCCACTGTACTACATTGGGTCTAAAGGACAGAGAGAGTGACCCAGGAAGACTCTATGAAGGATATGGAACTTGATGAGCACCTTCAAAAGTGGGTGGGGCCCGATGTGGTGGCACTGGGGCTGTAGTCCCCGCTATGTGGGAGGCTGAGGCAGGAGGATCACTTGAGCCCAGGAGTTTGAGGAGGCTGTAGTGCCCAGTAACCAGGCTGTGAGTAGCCACTGTACTTCAGCAGGGCAACATAGCTAGACCTGTCTCTATTAAAAAAAAAGTGAGTGGGGCC
>VBSM01002707.1:405964-418018 GCA_008086735.1 Cheirogaleus medius
CTCTGTCTCCAAAAAAAAAAAAAATTAAGAAAAAATATTAAATAAATAGCAGCCTAGATGATATTCAAGTGAAACAGTCTGTTAGCACCAGTGTATTGCCCCAGTCTGTTTTGTTGTAGAGACCAAAAAAAAAAATTAATCTTTCAATCACTCAATCAGTGCACATGAATTCTAAGGATTTACTTGTCTGGATAGTCTTTAAAAAGGCTACTTTAGTGGGCAATATATTTAATTAAATATATCAGGTTCAGATGTCACATTTCGCCTAAATGATCTCAGCCGTCATGGGCCAGGAAAGCACTTAGGGGAGAAAGCCTGGGTAGGGTGTCAGAGGTCACGAAGAGGGAGGAGGGTGTCCCCACAGCACAGTGCCATATTGCAGGATATTAGAGACTGAACTGGATGAGGAGGGTGTCCCTGCAGGAGAGACAGCACAAGGCAGGCTGACAGAACCCAGACAAAAAGAGTCGGCATCAATGCTAGGGGCAGCACGGCACAAGGTGCCACAGTCCAAGTACAATGAGGAGGATGTGTAGGCAGGGGAGTGGCCTGTTGAGGGTTCAGATCCCAGGCAGGGTGAGGAATGTGTACGCACGTGGGGTAGGTTGAGCACTGGGTGTCAGACCCCAAATTAGATGCAGAGGGCGTGCACTGAGAGTGACAGCCCAAGGGAGAGACCGAGTCCAAGTGAGGTGTGGAGGGTGTCCACAGAGAGGTCCATCAGCCAAGGGGGGTCTGAGCCTGAGTGTGGTGAGGATGGGATCCCTGGAGAGGGATGACCCTGTTGAGGACCCTCCACAATGAGGAAAGGGCCACAATGGGGCATCAGAACCCAAGCGGGGAGAGGAAGGTGACACGCAAGGAGCTGTTCCAACACAGGGAGTCAGGGTAGGCAGCGTGAGGGGTGTTTCTTTGCAGAGGAGCAGCCTGGCAGGAGGTCAGAGCCCGCCTAATGAAGAGGACGTCTAAGCACAGCCAGGCAGAGGGAGGCAGAGGCCAAGTAAGTAGGAGTGAGTAGGACGTCCACGTGGGGACCAGCCTGTCCTGAGGAGTCAGAAGCCAAGCAGGCTGAGGGGAGCATCTCCCTGGAGGGACGGCTTAGCACGTGGTGTCAGAGCTGCTTAGTACACAGAGCCAGAGTCCAAGTGGAGTAAGGAGGGGGGGTTCACCCGGTATTGGATGGCCTTCCATGGGGTCTCCAAGCCTGAGGAAAATGGGGACGGCATCCACTGGGGACTGGCTGGCATGGGGAGTTGGAGCCTGAGTGAGTTGAGGGTAGGCATGTGAGAGGAAGGCCCAGTGTGGGCTATGAGGGGCCGAGGAGGACATTCCTGTGCAGGGGTAGGGTGTCAGAGCTCAAGCAGGTGAGATCGTCCCTGTAGGGGGAAGAAGGGTGACCTGGCATAGGGTGTCAGAGCCTGAGCAGGATGTACAGGGTATCTATGCCATGGGGTGGCCCAGAACATTGTTTCAGAGCCCAAGCAGGGTTAAGAGGGCAACCATGTGGAGGGCAGCCTGGCATGGCCCAAACCTTGGCCCAAGTGGGCTGAGCAAGGCATTACTCCGCGCAGTGGGTGGGACTGGCATGAATTTTAGAAGATTTGATCTTGGTAACAACACAGTTGAGGATGGGAATGATGTGCCAAATCCAAACCAGAACAGTTAAGTGAAATTCTAAATAAATGACAACACCCCTCCACCCCCACCTCCTTTCCCTACTGAGCTCCCAGAAGCCCACCTTATATCCCCCAAGGAGGAGACCGAATTTTACTCTATGTAGCAGACAACTCTAGCGCCTCTTGTCTCCTCCCCTTGGGCCACTGCTGATCTCAGTTGCTTAAGTGCACGGTTTCCTACAAGATCAGCCTGACCTCTCGCTGGCAGCGTTTGCCCTCCAGGGAGCATTAGGTCTCTTTCTGCTTTCAGTTTCAAGGCCTTCTCTTAACTTTTAAGAGCAGGCTGAAAGAATGGTCAATTAACCAATTAACACCCCACAGCGGACCCTCCACAATGGGGGTGGGAGCCAGCGTTTAAATGCTCTGGCTTCTTGCTCTTCCATGGGAAATCCTGGGAGGCTTCTCAGTGCTTCTAAGGAAGTTCTGGTGGGCACAAATCCCTCCTTCCCACAGGAGTGACCTAAATAATGCCCCTTTATCTTGGCCATTCCTCTTTACCTGTGTCACTCTCTCGGCTCCCTCACTCCAACTTCCTGGGACCAACTCCCAAATAAACTACCTGCTCCCAAATCCTTTTCTCAGCCTCTGCTTTTAAAGGAGCCCAAATTAAGATACTCTACATTTGGATATGCCATCATGAAATGGCTGTGTTCTGGTCCAATCATTGTAGAGTGAAGCCAGTGGGCAGGCCCCATCCATGCCATGGAGCCTCCCATCAGCATTTTAGCGTCTCATCCCTAAATATGGACAGCCAAGATCAGAGCCCAGAGCTGGGACGACAGCGAGGTGGGCGATGTGCTCTGGCTGCAAAATGTAAGAAGGCCCTCACCCTCAGGTGCCAACCCTGCACTTGTGCAGTCCTGAGAGTTGAGGCCTCCTTACATTTCACACCCTGGGTGCCCTGCCTGCCTCACCACAGTTCTGGCTCTGGCCAAGCTGTTAGTAAGAAGTCCTTTAAAATAAACAAATAGAAAACAGAAACTCAAATGAAAAGGAAACAATGAAAACAACAAAAAACAACTTTAAAACCCCCACAGTCTCCTCAGAGACACAGGATGATTTATGTATTCATCAAGAAGGAAAACAAGGGGGCATTTAAAGAACAAGAAAGAACCCTTGGAAATTAAAAGTTCAGGAGATCTCTCAGAGAGCAGAACAAAAAGGCAAAGAGTAGGAAAATAGACCAGAAAAGGAAAAGGACAGTAGGAAAGTTGAACAGAAAAGAAAAGGACATTAGAGGATTGTTCCAGGAAATGTGAATAATAATAGTGCTGTAAAGGGGGCACGCAAAAAGGTGAGAGGATATTATCAAAGAAATAATATATAAAAATATCCAGAACTGAAGAACATCAATTTCCAGTTTGAATGAATAAATACACTGTATACCCAGCATAGTGAATGAGAAAAGCCCCACATCAAGTCACCTCTGTGAAAATTTTAAAAACAAGGATAAAGAGAAGATTCTAGGAGCTTCCAGAAGAAAAAAATAGATTACATACAACTCATCAGGAATCAGAATGGCTTTGGATTTTTCCAGAGAAATACTGTACTGGCAGCTACAAGATAAGGAAGCAATGCCTTTAGTATTCTGAAAATAATGAATATCCAATCTAGAATTCTATACCCAGCCAAACCAACAATTAAGTGTGAGGCTAGAATATAAACATTTTCAGACATGCAGAGTCTCAAAACATTACTTCTTATGCACCCTTTCTCAGGAAGCGACTGGAGGATATATGACCCCAAAATGGGGGAGAGAGACTTCAGCTTCTATCAATGGCAGGCTAGGTAATTTGGACTGACACTACTGCCAAAGACATCAAAGAGGGTGGACAAAATAATTTTAAAATATACTCAAAAGTATAAAATACTTAACAAGTATTTTTATGGTCTTGAGGTGTCCCTGGGGCAATTCCAGACCCACCCACACCAACTTCATCTAAATGTCATCTGCTCAACAATGTGACACTACCAACTGATGGAAAGAAAAATGAAAATATTTCCTCTGAAAAAGTCAGATCATAAACTGGTCAAATCCTTTTATTTTCCATATTTGTGGAGGGGGAAACTATTGGATTTGAATCACTGTAGTGTGTGGGGAAAGAGAGAGAGAGAGACAGAGAGAGACAGAGGGAGAGAGGGGACACTCTAACCTCTTCTTATAACTACACTAATTCCATCATGGGGACCCCACCCTCATGACCTCATCTAAACTTAATTACCTCCTGTCTTACAGACTTCATGACTTAAACACCCACAAAAGGCCCCACCTTCCAACACTGTTGCATTGGAGAACAAGTTTTCAACACATGAATCTGGGAGGACAAATTCAGACCATAGCACTTCTCAAAGGCCCTACCTTCTAATACCATCCCACTGGGGGTTAGGGTATCAATATATGAATGCTGAGGGGGACACAAACGTGCAAGCCATTGCAGACACTACAAGCAAGAGTCAGTAGAAATAACAGCCAATAGAAATACATGCAGAACTCCAGATACCAGAATGTTCAAGCATGATTGTAAAACAATGATGCTTATTTTGTTCAAGGAGAAAAAAGCCAAGCTTCACAATCATGCAGGAAACTAAAAACTATAGAATGAGACATAGAAGATTTGAAAAGAAACAAAAGGGAAGGAAGGAACGAATCAAAATGTGAGGATAAACCAATTAAAAGGAAGATATGGGATACATCAAATAGGGAATGCAACACAGGAGAAGTTCCCAAGATGATGATGAAAGAGGATACCAGCATGACACGTGTGCACTAGACTTTGAGTGAGGAATGGAAGGCCTCAAGAAGGTCATTTTCCAGGACGAAAAAAAGCAGAACCGATGGACTATCTAATGTATTTCCTTTATGAAAAACTGGATTAAAAGTTGTTTTACAAAGTTATTGGGCAGTATGGAAAAATTTAGCCAAGGATTTCAGGACACTCAAAAAAGATAGCAAGAGAAAGTAAAAAATATATGTAGAGAAGAAAAACAAAATATTGTACAACAGAGGATATATATAATCATAGTGTACTACCTCACTGAGCAGTGAACAATATTTATATAGTCAGTTTTTATTTTTTGTATTTCTTTTTTTTTTTTGAGACAGAGTGTTGGTCTGTCACTCTGGGTAGAGTGCAGTGGCATCATCATAGCTCACAACAACCTCAAACTCCTGGGCTCAAGCGATTCTCCTGCCTCAGCCTCCCAAGTAGCTGGGACTACAGACGGGTGCCACCACGCTCGGCTAATTTTTCTGTTTTAGTAGAGACAGGGTCTCGCTCTTGCTCAGGCTGGTCTCCAGCTCCTAAGCTCAGGCAATATCCTCCCACCTTGGCTTCCCAGGGTGCTAGGATTATAGGTGTGAGCCCCTGCAGCTGGCCTGTTTTTTGTATTTTTAAAATGTATTATTATTATTATTTCAATAGATTTAGGGGGCACAGTGTTTTTTGTTACATGAATGAATTGTATAATGGTAAAGTCAGGGCTTTTAGTGTACCTATCACCAGACTAGTGTATGTTGTACCCCATAGGTAATTTTTGATCTCATACCCCCCAAAACCACCAAATATAAAGTACACAAAACTTTTAAAAGCAAAGTATGTAACCAAAACCTGTGTATCCCCGTAAAACTCTTAAATAAAATTAAAAAATAAAATAAAGAAGATATACATATAAAAAAACTTCATTAGAAGGACAGAGTAAGGATAAATGTGTGTGTATAAAATAGTGAAATCTTACCTTCAATAATAGCTAGTCAATAGAAATATTTAAAATGTCAAGCCAGGAAATATTAATAGCAGCATAAGCATAGCATTTTATTTGTTTATAAATCAAATTCCTCACTTAATTTCTTCTTTGCCCCATGGGTTATTTAGAAGTGTTAATTAGTTAATTTACTAAAATTGGGGTATTTTTAAACATTTTATTGATTTCTAATTTAATTTCATTGTGGTCAGAGAACATGCTCTAGAAGATTTCAATCTTTTTAAATTTTTTGAGATTTATTTTATCACCCCGAATATGGTCTATCTTCATGAACATTCCATGTGCACTTGAAAAGAATGTGTGTATTCTCCTGTTGTTGGGTATACTATTCTGTAAATGTAAATTCGATCCAGTTGGTTGATAGTACATTTCAGATCCCATTACATCATTACAGATTTTTTTGTCTACTTGTTCTATCAGTTGCTGAGAGATTGTTGTTAAAATATCTATGATTGTGGATACGTCTCTTTCTTTAGTGCTGTCAGTTTTTGTGCATGAACTTTTTTGCTCTGTTATTAGGTGCATACATATTTAGGATTGTCATGTCCCTAGTGAGTTGCTTCTTTTATCATTATGTAATGGCCCTCTTTGTCTCTGGTAATTCTCTTTGTCTTGAAGTTACTTTCTCTCATATTAATATAACCATATCAGCTTTCTTATACTTAGTCTTTGCACTGCATATCTTTTTCCTTCCTTTTACTTTCAACCTCTCTGTGTCTTTATATTCAAAATGAGCCTGGGTTGGGCAGGGTGGCTCATGCCTGTAATTCTAGCACTCTGGAAGGCCGAGGCAGGAGGATGCTTGAAGCCAAGAGTTCAAGACTAGCCTGGGCAACATAGGGAGACCCTGTCTTTAAAATATTAAAAAATAAAAAATTAGCCAGGCATGGTGACATGCACCTGTAGTCCCAACTACTCGGGAGACTGAGGCAGGAAGATCACTTGAGCCCAGGAGTTCAAGGCTTCAGTGAGTTATGATTGCTCCACTGCACTCCAGCCTGGGCAATATAATGAGGCTCTACCTCAAAACAAATAAACAAACAACAAAAAACCCCACCCATCACCCAGCTTCAAAAATGATCAGTTCATGGTCCATCTTGTTACAGCCATATCCCCATCTACTTCTCCTCGCTCTTGTATTATTTTGAAACAAATCCCAGACATCAGGCCGTTTTATCTGTAGATTTAGTATGTGTCTCTAAAAGATAAGGACTCTTTTTGTAAAACATAGCCATAATACTATTATTCTACATTTTAGAAAACACAATAATCCCTTCAATCAATATTCGAGGTGGTGTTCACATTTCCACTTGTCTCATAAGTGTCATAAACGTGTGTATATTTTAAGGTTTGTTTGAATTTGGATCCAAATGAGGTCCAGACATTACTACTGGTTAATATTTCTTTAAGTCTCTTTTAATCTATAGATTCCTCCTTTGTGTCTTTATTCTCTGCAGTTGATCTGTTAAAGTACCAGGTTGTTTGTCCTGTAGTTTCCCATAGTCTGCAGTTGGCTAATTGCATCCCTGTGAAGTCATTTAACATGTTACTTGGTCTCCTGTATTTCCTGTAAATTTTTAGCTGATTTTAGAGGCTTGAACAGATTCAGATTTGATTTTTTTTTGTCAAGAATACTTCATAGGTGGTTGAATAGTGTAGCCCAGAATTCATGCCCACCTGGAACCTGTGAATGTGACCTTATTTGAAAATAGGTTCTTTGCAGATATAATCAAGTTGAAATGAGGTCATACTGATTTTTGTCCTGATCAAAAACATGACTAGTGTCCTTATAAGAGGAGAGAAATTTGGACATAGATACACATGGAGGAAAGACGGCCACGAGATGATGGAGGTAGAGACTATAGTTATGCTGTCATTAACCAAGGAATAGCAAAAGTTGCTGGAAGCTAGGAAGAGGCAAGGAAGAATCCTCCCCTTGAGCCCTAGGAGGGACCATGGCCCTGTCGACATCTTGATTTTGGACTTTTAGTCTCCAGAACTTTGAGACAATAAATTTGTTGTTTTAAGAGACACCCAATACTTTGTTACTGTAGCCCTGGGAAATTAATGTGGGTGGTGGTCTGTTTCTCCATCAAAAAACACAAAATATCTAGTTTTATCTCCTTTTGTGATGCTGGCAGCCACTAGTGAAGAATTCTGTTATTCTATTCTTATTTATTAGCCAGAATACTTCCATAAAAAGAAATAGCCCCTCATGTACTATTCCAGTATTCAGTGGTACAGTTTGTACAAAAACAATATAAATGCTTGATTGTTTCTTTTTATTTTTCCATCTTTATCTTTCTTTTTTTTATCAGTAATGAATTGGTTTGCTAGCATCTTCCAACAGTGACTAATTAACTGAATTTTGTTTTTATTTTATCCTTTTGGTGCAACACAATGTTCCAGGCTCTTCTTGTATACTTCTTGACCCAGACCTTGAATTAGCCATTTCTCTAAGGAGCGCTGTTCCTTCCAGTGGGAAATGTTGATTCAAGGCCACACTCTGGACCTTGCATACCCTATTTTAAATTACAGCCTGGCCTTTCCTTCCCTTTATACTGCTGTGTTTTTACAAAGTACTATTCTCCTCCTAACGTAGTGTATCACGTATACATTATGTTTACTATATAGTGTTAGCACCGCAAGAGTAGAGACTTTGTCTTGCATGTTGTTGCTGTTGTTGCTCACTGATGTTTCCGAGTACCTGGAACAGTGCCTGCCTGTGTTGGTATTCGATAGATATCTGTTGAATGACTGAATGGATTGCACAAGCTTAGGCTGGGCTGGACCATACATTTGATCTCATGGATGCCAAAGGTACCTGCCATAGTAGGTCTTTTGTGAGGATAGACTCAAATATCAATTCAATCTCTTTAATGATTACTGCATTTTTTTTCAGATTTCCAGTTTTTTTCTTGGTTCAATTCTAGTAATTTACCCATTTTATTTAAGCTTTCAAATTTATTTCTATAAAATCTCCACAATATTCTCTTAGAAAATTTTTATTATAGAAAATGTCAAAAATGCAAGGATGTAAGGGAGAGTAGTATAATGAACCCCATGTACCCAGCATCAACATATGGGCATTCTAGTTTCTTCTATACCTGCCCAATCCCTCCTCCCTCACATCCCACTGAATTATTCTCAAGGAAATCCCACCATTTTATAACAAATATTTCAGTATGTATCTCTCAAAGATAAAGACTCATTTCTACTGTTTTTCTTATGGTCTTTAAAATTTCTACTATATCTACAGTTATGTTCCTTTTTTATTAATATTTTGAATATTTTTATGTCTTCTCTCTTATTTACTTTTTAAACTTTTAATTTTGATATGAGTTTAAACCTACAGAAAAGTCTTGAAACTAGTACGAAGAATTCCTGAATACTCTTTACCTAGATTTGCCAGTTTTTTAAAAATCTTGCCTCATTTGCTTTCTCTCTCTCTCCTCTCCCCTCCCATATAGCAATATATTTGGGGCTTTTTCTTCAACCATTTGCAAGTAAGTTGGAGATATGGTGCTCCTTCCCCTGTGAATACTTCAGTGTGCATTTAACCTTGATTTATTACTATTATCTAATATAGTCCATACTCAAATCTTAACAATTGTCTGAATAATGTCCTTTAGAGTCATTTTTTTCACAGTTTAGGATCACACATTATATTTAATTGTCTCCTGAATCAGGAAGAGTTCCTCAGACTTTATCATTCATGACACTGACTTTTTGAAGCATATATAGACCATTTGTTTTATAGAAGGTCCCTCCATTTGGGTTTGTCTCATGCTTCCCCAGGAATAGACTCAGGTTGTGCATTTTTTGGAGAACTGCCACAGAAATGGTGCTTCTTGTTCTTAGGGCAGCATAGCAGGAGGCACATAGTGTCACTTTGTCCTATTATTGTTGATGTTCTTTGATTATCTGGTTACAGTGGTGTCTTGCCATTGTAACGTTGCTGCTTTCCCTTGTAATTAATAATTTGTGGGTGACAGTTTGGAACTATATACCTATCCTGTTTTTCACTGAGCTTTCATCCACTACTTTTAGTACCCACTGATGATTCTTGCCCAAAACAGTTATTACTACAGTGGTTGCCAAATGGTGATTTTCTAATTCCATTATTTCTTTTACATTTCTTAGTTGGCTTTCTACTGTAAGGAAGATCTTTTCCTTTTCCATTTATTTGTTTGTTTCAGTACAAATTCATGGATTCTTATTCAATGGGTTATAATCCTTTCCTATCATTACTTGATGTTCAACTTATCACAGATTTGGCCAATGGATGCCCCTTCAAGCTGCCTCCTGTGTCCTCTTGTCATGTCCCCATTCTTTTGTAAGCACCTCCTTACTTTCTGAAACCACAAGATATTCCACGCTAATACTGTATTTTCCTTGCTTCACAGCTGGTATTAACCATTTCTCTAAGGAACCCAGGTTCCTCTTAATAGAGAATGATATCTAGAAACCAAGATCTGGGAGCTAGGTGTGTTTATTGCTACTAGGCTCACTGATTCTAGGCCTTCTCAAAGGACAGAGCTAGAAAAAAAAGACATGCATACATAAATGTGTGCATACACACATATGTGCATATCCATACATACATCCATATCAATTTATACATCTATCTAGATTTATAAAAACTCGTGAGTTCACAGTGGTGTCTCCTATTCCAATTCAACACAAGGTTCATTCCATCTTTCCTCCTTTTTGTAATTGTAACTCCCTTCTCTAACAGTAAGAAACCGGGCTCCCTTTGTCCATGAGATAGTTACTTAATCCTAGAATGTATATAAAGTATTTCAGAATTGCTAGCTCATGCCTCTGCAAAAAAGAAGTCTGTATCTATTTAGAATTATTTTTGTTTCTATGCTGAGGACATAGAGTCCAAGTGTGATATTTAAAACTTACTTGGGCTAGTTCATTTGTTCTATTTGTATTCCATATTAGGATTTCCACCCATCCTTGTTTCCTTTTTTTCTTTTTTTAATGTGTATATGAAAATATTAACATTGTCCCAGAAGTCAGAGCTATACAAAAGCAGATACATTCAGAAGTGTCATTAGTACCCCCAGATTCTCTCTATGCTTTTCACTCTATCACCACCCATGACTGCATGTATCAAACTCATTAGTTTATCTTTCATGTGTTTTCACTCACATAAACAGATTTATGCATATTTATTTCCCATTCTTTCTTATATATAAGGTAGCATATTATATATATGTGTGTGTGTATATATATATATATATATTCTTTTGAACTTTTGCTTTTTCACTTAGCAATGCATCCTAAAAATTCCTCCACATCTGTTCATAGAGATCTTCCTCACCCTTTTCCACAGCTGCATAGTACTCCATCATTCAACCACTTTTCTATGCTATGTTTGGGCATTTAGGTTATTTGCAATATTTTGTGTAATTACAAGTAATGCTTCAATGAATAACTCTGTGGATATGTATCTTTGTATTGTTATGGAAGTATCTTTGGGGTAAATTCCTAGAAGTGGAAATCACTTGATCAAAAGGTAAACACATACATAGTTTTGTTGGATGTGCCAATTTTGTACTAACTGACATTACTAATAAAAATGCATGCGAATAGCCCTTTCCTTGCAGTCTCCTCAACACAATTTTATTGATCTTCTCAAAGAATCAGCTTTTGGTTTCCTTTATTTTCTCTATTGTTTTCCTGTTTTATATTTCATTGGTTTCTATCTTTATTTTTTTATCCCATACTTCATTTCAATATGTCCTTATTTTTACTGTTTTCTTCCTTCTGGTTATTTGCATTTATTTTTTTTTTCTAATTCTCTAAGATCAAATCTGAGATCATTGATTTAACACCTTTCTTCTTTTCTAATATAACACTTAGTGCTATAAATTTCCCTCTAAGTACTCTTTTAGCTGTATCCTACAGCTTTTGTTATGTTCTGTTTTCATTTTTCACTCAGTTCATAACCCTTCTATCCCTTTTGATTTCTTCTTGATGCATAAATTATTCAGAAGCTATGTTAGTTCCATATATTTGTGGATTTTCCAGAGATCTATTATTGATTTCTAATTCAATTCTATTGTGGTCACAGAGCATACTTTGTATGATCTGAATCCTTTAAATTTATTGAGTCTTGTTTTATGATCCAAAATATGGTCTATCTTGGTAAATGTTCCATGTGCACTTGAAAAGAGTTTTCTGGTGTTGTTAGTTGGAGTATTCTATACGTGAAAATTAGGTCAATTTGGCCGATAATGTTGTTCAAGTCACATATCCTTACCAATTTTCTGTCTACTTATACTATGCAGTTAGTTATTCAGAGAGGGATATTGAAATCTTCAACTACGGTTGTTGATTTGTCTACTTTTCCTCACAGTTCTATAATTTATGCTTTGTGTATTTTGATGCTCTGTTAAGTACATAAATGTTTAGGATTATTATGTCTTCCTGATGAGTTGACCTTTTTTATCAATGTAAAATGACCTTTTTTCCTAGCAGTATTCATTGCTGTGAAATCTATATCAGTTATTAACAATGTCACTCCTGTTTTCTTTTGATCATTGTTAGCATATATCTTTATCTACCCTTTTACTTTTAATATTCTTTTTTTTTTGTCTCACTC
>VBSM01002707.1:422435-443136 GCA_008086735.1 Cheirogaleus medius
AAAAAAAAAAAAAAGATGGAGACTGGAAGGAAAGATGTAAAAAAATGTTAACCCTGGTATCAGGGTAGTGGGGGTGATGGTTGCATTTTATTTTTTTTCTGTATTTTTATCTTGTGTATGTTTTCTATTCCCTTTATATATTCCTTTTCCCTCTATATAGATCCATAACTTTTAATATCAGGGGGCAATGTTATTTATCATGAAACAAAGGTAGAAAATGTATTTCCCAATGCAGGAGGATCATACATTAGAGGTAGCCAGGGGTGCCAACTCTAGCACAGAGGCCAGCGTGGAAGAGCATGTGACAGGAACATGAATGGTGCAAAACTTCCTCTCTCTGCAAACTTCCTCTCTCTAGCGTCCTGTTCTCCAGTGGCCTCTTGCAGCTACTTTCTCTGTCACGCCCTTGATCCATTCCCCCTCCCCCTTCTGATGGGCCATATTTATAGAATTACCCGTTGCTTCTAAGAGGGAGAGTTACTAAATTTTAATATCTCAGACACTGAGATACCCCTACAATCAATCAGTGGCATGTTGTAGGGGACGATGTGGTGTGCCACAAAGTCCCCCCTCCTGAACAGAAGGTTTTATTTCCATAGCGGCTGAGAATGCTCCAGTAGACAACCCTCAGTGAGTGGCCAACTGTCTTTGGAATCACCTCTGTTAAAGAAAGCCACCTCAGCTGAAGAGATGCCCATTCCTGAGGTAGCCCACATCCAGTGACGGGTCAACATGGATATAAAGACTCAGTTAACTCACCAAAATGCAGGGCTGTGCTGAAGGGCCATCCCAGCTTCTCCAGCTCCCTGTGGGGTTGGCTGAGGCCTTCGTTGTGACCGCATGGCAGCCCGACCTCTCCCTATGCCCCACCAACACTGCTTCCTTCTCTGCCCCCATGAGTGTCATTCCCAAGAGCACTCTCTCATAAACTTCCTGCACGCTCACCTCCTTCTCAGAGCCTGCTTCCCATAGAACACAACCTGCAATGCATCCTAGCTTCACTGGCAGCATTTTCCCTCTTAGTGGTACCTAAAATAATGGTACATCTAAGTTCTTGGCACTTGAGGCCACAGAGTTATTGCTGGTTGCCTACCCAACACCAATTCCAATTCCCACTTCTTCTTCCTCAATTCCTGATTTTGTTCAATGTGTCCCAAGGGAAACGGACTCTCAGCTCCAGAAGTGCACCTGATTGGGCAAAGGGCAATCCCAGCTCCAATTGCCAGTGACTGGTTAAAAAATGGGCATGTGGGCCCATTCTGGCCAGTGAGACTTAAGGAGAGATTTTTCACCTTTTTTTTTTTCTTTTTAAGACCAAGTCTTGCTCTGTTACCCAGGCTAGAGTGCAGTGGCATCATCATAGCTCACTGCAACCTTGAACTCCTGGGCTCCAGCGATCCTCCTGCTTCAGCTTCCCAATTAGCTGGGACAACAGGTACAAGCCACTACACCCGGCTAATTATTCTATTTTTAGTAGAGACGGGGTCTCACATTTGCTCAGGCTGGTCTCAAACTCCTGAGCTCAAGCGATCTTCCCACCTTGGCCTCCCAGAGTGCTAGGATTACTGGCGTGAGCCACTGCACCTGGCCCGATTTTTCACTACTGTTAAGAGAGTTGACACAGAAAAACTTTCTCAAGGAAAATCGCACTCAGATTACTATTGGCCGCCCTCACTTGACCACAAGGACTGGCCTTAGGATGAAGGTGCCACTATGGACAGCAGAGTATTGGGATGGAAGTCACATGAGTCCTTGGCATCAGAAAGAAGCAGTTGATCAAACTGATCAGGCTACCCCTGGACTTCCAAGTTACATGGGTAGCCAATAAACCCCCTTATTGTCTAAGCCAGTTTGAGCAGGGCAATGCTGGAAGTCTAGAACATCCAAACTGGTACAAAAACCCTTAAGATGACCTCAAGCTACCTGTCCGGCTTTCTCCCTCATCACTCCCCTCTATATCCTCTCTGCCACAACCAAATTAGCCTACTCACCATTCCCCACACTGCCCTGTGATGTTTTTTTTACCGACACCTTTGCCCAAGCAGACCTTCCAGCTGAAACCTTTACCCCAGCCTTCCTTCCTCTGTATCTACCAATTGGAACCTTCCCCAATCTCCAAAGTCTCATTTTCTCTTTTTTAACTGATTTGTGTGTGTGTGTGTGTGTGCGCGCGCGCGACAGAGTCTCGCTCTGTTGCCCAGGCTAGAGTGCCGTGGCATCAGCCTAGCTCACAGCAACCTCAAACTCCTGGGCTCACGGGAGGCAGATCCTTCTGCCTCAGCCTCCCGAGTAGCTGGGACTACAGGCATGCGCCACTATGCCCGGTTAATTTTTTTCTATAAATATTTTTAGTTGTCTAGATAATTTCTCTCTATTTTTAGTAGAGACAGGGGTCTCAATCTTGCTCAGGCTGGTCTCGAACTCCTGACCTTCAGGGATCCTCCCGCCTCAGCCTCCAAGAGTGCTAGGATTACAGGCATGAGCCACTGTGCCCGGCCCAAAGTCTAATTTTAAATGTTGCTTTTCCCTGAGGCTTCTCTCAGAATGGCCCATCTAGTCTCCCCCTCCCAATTCTGATAGCTTCCTCTGTGAATTCCCAAAGCATTAGGTGTGCCCTTTTCTTCCAGCACTGAATGCAGCTCTGCCTTGCATTACAGTCACCTGAGCTTAAGCCCCTTGAGGGCAGGCACAGTCAGCATTCACCCAAAGCCCTCAGACAACTAGCACAGTACCTGAGACACAGGAAGGCCCCAGAATTATCTACCGAACAGGGACAAGGCTGAATATGGGTGCTCCTTTAACCATTTCGGTACGAGCGTCGACTATAGTCGACAGCCACAGATGAACGCGTACAGCTGAGCATCGACTTTAGCCGACAGCCAAAAGCTTTTACTTTTACAGCTTTTATCTCTGCAGTTGCAGTGTGTACGTTCAGCTAATAAGTTACTACGAATCTGTGACCTTTTAACAAGTCTTTAGTAGGAGTTATTATAGTTATTTTCCTAAAGCTGCCTGTAAAGTAAAACAAGCTTTCAGTGCTTTAAAGCTTTCCTCATCACACAAGAGCAAAACGGATTCGTCGTCAATGCACAGCACACACTATCGTGCGGACTGTGAGTGCCGGCTGTGGGCAAGGTCTCGCAGCCGGTGAGCGCCGTACTGAAGTGGTTAACCTGTGTGACCCCAGACAATTGTTTTCTATGAAGTTTCAAGAACGGTTATGGCTCTTGATTTACAAGTAACATATGTAAACCAATGTTTTGAAATGGTGGAATCAAGTGAAGGCAACCTGTTGTGTCCAAGTTTTGAAGGCCAGGTGGCCCGTTGTAAACCTTGTGTTAAAACCACACAGAACATATGAAGAACTGGAACAAGGGATCCAACAGTTACCAGAATGTTTTCAGAAAGGTGACTTCAGAAGTGCCAAGCTTCAGGAAGACCCAGACTGAGAAGGGATCACACAATTTTAAGAAAGTGATGGTGAATTGCCCCTTTACAGCTTACACACTGGCCCTGGTGTCAGAAAGTTCGAGTACTGGTTATGTACCAGATATGTCACATTGGACAAGTTCCTTATTACCTCTGGGACTCAGCTTCCTCATCTAAAAAATAGGGGTAATAATAGTACCTATCTAAGGGGTTGCTATGAACGCTGAAGCAATACATGCCAAGTGCCTACACATAGTAAATGCTTGGTGAAAATGTAACTGCCTTGAAAATCAGGGAAGATGGCACTAACAGGGTGTGTGGGAAAAGGAGTAGAAAGTAGGGGTAGTGGGAACAGGATAAGAGGGAACAAAATGCCTGAGTAGACCTTTCGGTACAGCTCTCTTACTATGTTTCACTACAATAATTAAAACTAGGATATGCAGGCTGAGGGCCTAATTGGAAATACAAACACTAACGAACCAAACTGCATTATAAATAACAGACACACTGAAAGGGATGAGGAAGAAAATAAGTAATTTTGGAAAACAGTATTTTGACTGGATATTGTCAGGCTTAGGATGAAAAGATCTGTACACCATGGAGTCTAGCTGGTAAATCTATTACAGGCACATGTAACTACTTTATGGTACTAGGGTTGAACAAATAAGTGAATAAAATGTACATAACAAGAGCCACATTTCCCACTGTCGAAGAAGTGACAAATAAGAGGGGAAGGATAGGATGAAATCTGGTGTGGATTAGAGGAGACCTCTTTAATATGTATACAAAGAAATAGATGAAGATGTGTGTATGCACAGGTTAGTATGCATGCTTTTATCTCCTAGTTCTGTCCCCTGGGAGAACCTACAAACAACAACACCCCAATAGCAATTAGCAGAGACCCTGGTTTCTAACAGCATTCTCCAATAAAGGAACCAGAGCTCCTTGGAGTAATGGCTGATTCTGGACCAGGACAGGGAAAATACAATGCCAGATGAGCCTGTAAAGTCTTGTGGTGCCAGAAAACAGGGAAGTGGTTGAAAAAGGGTGGAGGAATGACAAGAGGACACAGGAGGCGATGGGAAGATGTGGGGCAAGAAGTTCCAGGCAGAGGAAGGCACGTACGTGCAAAATAACTGAATCTTTGACTTATGTTCAGAGCTCTCGGATGTTGTCATAATTAAAGGAACAGAAAAAATGTTAGGAAAGGAAGTTCTACTGAAAAACTACGAAGTTTGAAAGTCACCAGTCATTAATCATGATGACGTCCATTATTAAGTACACCCATATTAAGTAAAGAGAAAACTTGAAACTTGACAGTGTTTATCAGTAATGCTTGAAGTTTCAAATAATAATGAACCATTAAAAATCATTACTCTTTCAAGTGGTTTGAAGTGTCTATAAAATTCACATTTAAAAATGGCAGAGCACACATAATCCTTCATGCCAGAAAATTACTTTGTCTGAAGCTGCCCACAGGATCATAAAATAAACCAGCAGAAAAATTTGAAGAGCATATTGGAGAAACTATGCAACAGTCTTTGAAGATGTTTTCTAGTGCCAGAGGAAGTCAGTTTACATTCTTAAAGATCAGCTATGACCTTAAAAAGCTGTGTTTAATGTACAAGTCATTTGGAATTATTACCTTCAAAGAGCTTAATGTTTTCCTCCATGTTATCAGTATATTCGCTTTTACATAAGAGCTGGGTGGGCACTATGGGTTAAGTGGCAATGAATTAAGAGGGCAGATTCTGGAATAAAATTGCCTGGGTTCAAATTCCTCATCTGCCACTTACTATCTGTGTGATCCTGAGCAAGTTATGCAACCTCTCTGAACCTGCACGTCTTCATCTGTAAAGTTGGGATGATTAAAGAAAACCCAAACAACCTACCTTATTGGGGTTATCATAAGGATTCAAAGGTGCTTAGTACAGTCCATTGCATATAGTCATAACTTGATAAATGTTAGCTAATCTTAATAACAAAAATTTTTTTGTTCAACCTAAAAAATATACTTTGCTTCTAATTCTAGGGAATATGGATATTATAATTTTCATTTTAATTGCTTTTTAACTTCCTATCATTTATCCAACAAATTTATCGAGCAGTACAATTTTTCCAGGCACTCTTGTAAGTGCTGGGGATATACCAGTGAACAAGACTGGCAAGGTCCTGCCCTCATGGAGGAGGGACAGACAGTAAATGAGTAAAGAAATAAAGGAAAAGATTAATTTGGTGGGTGGCTCCACCATGGATGTCTCCACATAGGCCACACAGACAAGGTCAACTGCAGTCTGAGCTGTCTTGGAGAAATGACGCCATGTGATCCTGCCGGGAACATGGTAACATAAGCAGTCTTGTGAAGTGCTGTCCCAAGCCCATTTGTTACCTCCCTATGCTGTGGCAGCTGCCATGAGGCAGTTTCTCATCTGCCTCCCTTGTTCCAGTAAGGCATGGGACTTTCAACATTGCCTCCCCACCCAAGGTAGAGCTGTAGGCTATAAAATCATTTAGCCGGAGTTTAGAGCTGCTTCCTCCATGACAGAGCAACCCACTGTTCATGTCATTTGTGGAAATTATATAGCATGTTATTAGGTTATACCACTCCAAACTGCCAACTGCCAACTATTTTTTTTTACCTACAAAAATGGTAATTTCATATGGTTCAACCTGATAGAAGTCAGTAAGTAAAACCGAGAAAAAGAGAAGGGTAAAGAGGCTCAGCAGTGGGAGGCTGATGCAGTATTAAATAGGGTAGCTGGGTGGACTCCAGAGAGGTGACATTTTGGGGGAAGGAGAGGACTCAGGAGTTATTCTGGATATTGCACTCACATGTGGTAACATCTACCCCAAACTTACAGTGTTATAAAGATCAAATGAAATAACGGAAGTGAAAATGTTTTGTAAACTAGGAAGTTCTAGGACTATAACAAGTTAATGTTTAGTATTAAAGTTCCTTACTTTGTTGCTGGGAATTACAGCAAATTTTTAAAGGAATAAATACAGCTAGATGGCTCACAAATTGCTGTTCATACCTCACTTGGAGCAGAGAAGCAATTAAGATTTTGGCTTAAGACTTTTCTCCTGCTCCCAGAAAACAAAAGGTTTTTGTTGTTGTTCTTTGGTCAATAAAGCATTATTTACCCAAAGAAGGTAACAGGACATGTCTGAAAACAATCTGTTGAGATGTAGCACAGAATACAATCCAAACAATTTAACAGAATTCCAAGAGAAAGCCATGTTATTTTAGCATAGTAAAATGTAATAAAGTGTACCTGAAATTGTGTCTGAAATTGAATGTTAGGTAAGAATTTTGCTAGTTCCCCCAACCCATTCTACCATATAATCATCATTTGCTGTGTTTGGTAAAGATTATAATTAAACTAAGCTGCTAAAACTTAACAAACAAAGAAAACATAACCAACAGAAAACTATACTAGGTTAATTTGTAGAGAAATAATAGGTATGCATAGTTTCTTTTAAAGAGACAGCCCTTATTTTAAAGATTTTTACACTGAAGAATTCAAAAAGCGGTAAATTTTTTAAAATTTATTGATTTGCATTTAAAAGTAACTGCTGACAAAGATCTCATTGGTAATAATCTGAACAAGTGGGAAAATACAGTCAACACTACTGAAACACTACTAAAACAATTTTGGGACACAGGTTTATTCAACAGAACAAAACCTCTTAGATGCCGTCACTGATGCGAAAACTGCTTCTTACCTGTCTGAACACACGGTGGTATAATTAACAATATTCAATCACTTCTGTTCTTTCTTTAATATATAAAAAATTAAAATACCAATTAAAAAACTAAAATATCTTCTCTTTAACTGTTTCTTACAGATACAATTTCAATATGTCACTCAATAGTGGTATGGTTTAAGAGATTTTTCTCATTCACTAGTTAAACAACAATCCACCCAATGGGAACTGATAGTCTATAGGCTCATAGTGCAAATGAAGAGGTCAGGAATGCAGCAACTGACATTTCTAAACTATAAAACAGATAAAATTCTTAGAAGGTACATGCAAAAGGCTCTACTAAGCAGCTGGCCATGGAACTAGAACATTTGATAATTTTACTGGCGATGTCAATAGGACTCCAGATGTTTCCAAACTCAACTTGAACTTTTATCTTCAGCTTTGTATTTTGCTTTTCCAGTTTCACTAATGACACAAACATGCTATAAAAGAAAAATCCAGAAATTCACATTAAAAAAGTATATTCTGAAACAAAAGGCAAGAACAGCATTTTGTATATAAGAATAAAATTATGCTGCCAGGGTTCTTACTAAACAAACAGAGGTAATACTACTACATTTCAGACTAGTAACTTTTGAGGAGTGTGCCTTTTGAAAACAAAGCGCTAGTTTGTCCCATTAGTTTGATTTGTTTCTTGTCAATATGTAATTCTGAAAGACAAATAAGGTATAGAATTTTAAGCATATCAAAGTAGGGGGCCAGGGTAGTGGTAAAAAAGATGGAGTGAAAAACCTGCTTTATATAATGCTGATGGTCTTCCTAAATCTTCCTTAACCAAGTTCATAAATGCATCCATAGGACTCCTGCCTCCAGAGTAAGAGGTGGGTATTCGAAGAAGAGTGAATTAAAAGACTTAAACTTGATCATTTATTTCTTACTTATGACCAAATTTATCATCTGGAATAATAATGGGACAGTTATTGTATATTAAAGCTGTTCAACTATTTCAGCCAGCAAGAAGTGTCATCCTAGCCTGGCCAAGTTCCAGTTCTAAGAACGTCTGTACTTGACTATGGCTTTATGTGACTAATGGGAACCATCAGTCTATTCAAATTATGAGGTGCTGGAAGGAGAAAACAATTCTTCTCTTCCCTAAATTTTCATGTGGGTTTTGAAAAATCAGAGTGAGAAAAAGAAGCATTACTTACATTCAAATCCCTGAAGTATTCATTATAGTCAAGGGCATATCCTACAACAAACTTGTCTGGAATTTCAAATCCAACAACTAAAAAGAATCATAATTAATCATTTAGATACAGAAAACATCACTTTCAAATCTAATACTTGCAAATGTGCCTTCTCTACAAATATTCTCTACATTTTGTTAGGTTAAAGACGGTTAAATAATTGACAAAAAGTAATTCACTTACAGTCTGGCCTATATCCAACACTTCGAGGGGTCCTTTTCACCAACAAGCTGTTAATTACAAAACGTGACATGTGACACATGGAGAGACTACAGAGCATTACAAAAGAGAACATTAACGTTTCCAAATACTGTTTCATCTGCACTGAGCATACCATGGTCACTTTTAACATATCCAAGAGTTAAACCATGGGGATCACTGGGAAGGGGCAGCAATGAGTTCACACTACAGATGAGGTTATCTCCACTTGGAATCTACTGATGGATGGTTCTGAGAGCCGCTCCCTGACTACCCACTTGTCCATCGAAGGGCAGCGAATCAGGAGGATGAATGGGTGGGGAGTACTAATGAGGAAAGATGAAAAGATAGGGGCTAATTTTATAACCCAAATGCTACCTGTTGAAAAAATTTCAGCCATTAAAAAAGGCTGTAGAAGGTGCTTTGAAAGCCTAATATATGCTAAGGGAAATCCTGATAAAATTTATGATTTCATATCTTCCTAGATACATACATATATTTATTTAAAGAGCTAGAAAAGGCCTAAAGTGATTTTCAACATGGGCTACACATGAGAATCACCTGGGAGCTTTAAAATAATAAAAAAAACCAAACTCTGAGACCCAGACCTAGGTTTTTTTTTGTTTTTTTTTTTTTAACTCAGGTGATTCCAATGTGCAAACCAAAGTTGAGAACCACTGGCCTAAGCCTTAGGCTCGAAGGAATCATCTAATCAAGTGCCTCATGATTCTCTTTCATTAATTAAGATAGAGGATACACTTCAACTCAATTCCCATTTAGAAAGAAAATAACCCATCATAGCAAAAACCCTTCCCTCCACTTGAACTCAGGAACACTCCAGAAAACATATCACTAAACTCAGTGCAAGCTGTACTAGGAGTTAAGGGGAACTCAGCACCTCACATGCCTATAGATCTGAATGTTTAATAAAGCTCCATCTGTAAGGAATGATTGTAGTTGGTTTCTGAAGCATTTTCCATACTTTAAATGGGTAACCTCCCTGAAGGAGATATATGCAAATGGCCAATAAGTGGTTGAAAAGATGCTCAACATCATTAGTCATCAGAGAAATGCAAATCAAAACCACAGTGAGATACCACGTCATACCCACTAAGATGGCTATAATGAAAGATAGACAGTAACAAGTGTTGTCAAGGATATGGAGATATTGGAACCCTCATACTGGTTCCACTGCTGGCAGGAATGTAAAATAGGCATATGCCTTGTTAAACAGTCTGGCAATTCCTCAAAATGTTAAACATATTACCATATGACCTAGCAATTATATGTCCAAAGAGAACCGAAAACAGGTATTCAAACTTGTACATGAATATTCAAATCAACATTATTCATAAGAGCAAAGAGGGCCAGGCGCGGTGGCTCACGCCTGTAATCCTAGCACTCTAGGAGGCCAAGGCGGGTGGATCGCTCAAGGTCAACTAGCCTGAGCAAGAGTGAGACCCCGTCTCTACTAAAAATAGAAAGAAATTAATTGGCCAACTAAAAACAATATATAGAAAAAATTAGCCGGGCATGGTGGTGCATGCCTGTAGTCCCAGCTACTCGGGAGGCTGAGGCAGAAGAATTGCTTGAGCCCAGGAATTTGAGGTTGCTGTGAGCTAGGCTGACGCCACGACACTCTAGCCTGGGCAACAGAGTCTCACTCTGTCTCCAAAGGAAAAAAAAAAAAAAAACAGAGCAAAGAAGCAGAAACGCAAATGTTCATCAACAGATGAACAAACAAAATTTGGTATATTTGTACAATGGAATGTAATTTAGCCATAGCAAGGGATGAAGTACTGGTACATGCTACAACATAGGTGAATCCTGAAAACATTATTCTAAGTGAAAGAAGTCAGATATTACATGAGTCCATTTACATGAAATGTCCAGAAGAGGCAAATCTGTACAGTCTTTCTGTAGAAAGTAAATTAGTAGTTCCCATAGGCTGGAGGAAGGAAGAATGGCTGCTAATTGGGTAGAGTTTCTTTTGAAGGTGATGACAACATTCTATAATTAGATAGTGGTGATCAATACACAACTCTGAAAATATTAAACCCCCCTGGTTTTAGTATATATATTTAAGCCCACAACTTTAAAAGAGTGAATTTTATGGTATGTGACTCATATCTCCATAAAAAAGTAATCATTTCCAGCACCAGCAACATATAACATACTAAAAATCTTACTATCCTCTCTACATTCTAAAAGATACAATCAAGAAGCTGTTTGCTACAATGAGATCCATCACACTATAACCAACAGTGAAACAGTGCTTTGCAGTTAAAGATATTTTCAAATACATTATGTCCTTGAATCACACAGTCTCCCTATGATAACAAGATATAACAATCACCCCCATTTAAAGATTAGTAAATATGTTCACAGAGTTTAAGTACAGGATGGTTGCTCTGGTTAAACGGGAGTTGAAAGTCAGACTGAAATCCCAAATCCATCCCTTTCTCACTCTACTGCTCTGCCTAGAACCTGAAAACTGAACGTGGGAACAGCCTGAGAAGTCATCTAGGCCATTCATTGTCAACAGAGGAGATACTGCCTCCAAGGTAGCCAATAACTAATACTCAGCAGGGAGGGCAAAGAACTTAGATATTACAATGATTTATGACCCTCTAAAACTCAACCCTACCTGACAATCTTATTCCTTACTATTTAATTTCTCTCTCTGAATTCTCTGGGGTTTCATATGATCAGCACTGACATGGAGTTCACAGAAGATACATGACATGTATGAAAGATCAGTGCTACAAAACTATGGTGAACAGATGGCTGTGATTAGAGGACTTTCTCTCATCCACTGCTCTATCATGAAGTTATTGAGAGAGGTACTCTTCGGGTGTTTGTTGGCTGCCTTGTGGATGTTGTTTATTTTTTTATCTTGAGTCTATATTTTATTATTTAATTCCACAAAAGTTATTTGCCTCATCATTAGTTATGTCAAGTATAGTCATGCATTGCTTAACACCAGGGATACATTCTGAGAAATGCATCATTAGGCAATTTCGCCATTGTGCAAACATCATAGACTGTATTTACACAAACCTAGATGACATAGCCTACTAAATACCTAGGCTATATGATATAGCCTATTGCTCCTACTTACAAACCTGTACAGAATGTTACTGTACTGAATACTGTATGCCACTGTAACACAATGGTATTTGTGTAGCTAAACATAAAAAGGTACAGTAAAAATGCAGTATTATCATCTTATAGGACCATTGTTATACATGTGGTCTATCGCTGATGAGAAACATTGTTATATAAGTACATGACTGTAAAGAAAAAATGTCAACAAAATATCAATGAATATCTAGAAGTTAATTTTTAAGAAATTAAAATTTTAATTGTGTGACTCTTGCTTGAAACAATTTGAATCATTTTCTTAAAAATCTGATTATACTTCTATTACTAAGTATTTATATAAATTGCTAATTTGCATATATTTGACATATTAACATAAGTAAACAAGTTATATTAAAAGTGACTCAGTAAATAAAAAGTACAGGTTTTTCAAAATTTTTGTTTTGAAATATTGATTCACAGGAAGTTACAAAAAAAGTGCACAAAGGAGTTCCTACATGCTCTTTATCCAGTTTCCTCCAATGATAAAATCTCACATACCTATAGTATATTATTACAACTAGGACATTGATGTTGGTAAACTGACCTTATCCAGATTTCACCTGCTTTACATATACTCATATGTATGTGTATAGTTCTATGCAATTTTATTGCAACTGGATTCATGTAACCACCATCACAATCAAGATATTATACTTTGCATCACACAGGCTTCCTTCTGCACCCACTAATCCCTGGCAACCGCTAATCAGTTCTCCACTTCTATAATTTTGTCATTTCAAGAATGTTGTATAAATGGAATCATACAGCACATAACATTTTTTTGTTTGTTTTGTTTTTTTGAGAAAGAGTCTCACTTCGTTGCCCTGAGTAGAGTGCCATGGCATCAGCCTAGCTCACAACAACCTCAAACTCCTGGGCTCAGGCGATCTTATGGTAGTGTTATGTTTAATTTTTAAAGAAACTGCCAAATTGTATTCTAGAGTGGCCATGCCATTTTACATTCCTATCATTTAACAGCTTTTTAATTTTTTAAGTTTAAAAGTTTAGTCACTCTTAATCCTGCATTGAATAAAAAGAATAACCTTTGTACTTATCCTTTTCACACATAAAACACAGATACACATATATGACATAATCAGATATACAATGTATCTGTGATATTAAAGTTTCATTGTAGAAGAGATTAGGAAAAAAAGGTTGAGAATTACTGATTTATGCCAACTGCATTACTAAGAAATGACCCAAGTATTCTTTGAGCATGAACCACCTCCAGCAACACAAAATACTTCTCTATCTCAATTCCACAGCATACTCCAGGAAAAAATAACAAAAGAATATCTGGATTATTTAAACTCTATGCCACAGTAGGTTGACATTTAAAACCCTAAAGAGCACATAGAGAAATCAAGTATACCGATTGCTTTAAAGAATACTTTGGTGGCCTATAATGCATCACACACTTATATAGTGCCTGTCCCAAATCCATTTAACACATTAACTGCCATGTGAGTTGTATTTAACTCACACTAGTTTTGAGCCCGGGGCCTCGTGAAGCATATGTAACTCACACGTCTCTTCACCTTGGGGGCCACGTGAACTATTTTTCAAGTTGCATATAACTCACAGAAAACAATAAAAAATAACAATTTTTTCATTAAATTAGAAAGGATCATTTTGTTTTTGAAGTTATTATTCTATTTTTGTAATGCACCATGTTCCCAAGGAAAACATTTTTTTTCTAGTGTGGCAGTCAATGTGTTAAAAGAAAAACTCAATGACATACACTTCCACAAGCTATTACCAAAGTCCATAAGTGTGGGCTGTCATGTTCTGATTTGGAAAAAAAGAAGAAAAAAATAACCCATAAAGATAAACGGCTGACATATGACTAATTAATAGGCTTACTCTGATTCAAAGACACTTGACAGATCCTGTGATCCTTTAAGTTTATAAAAACCTGTTAATCATTTAGGAATAAAAGATCACTACCTGGCCCCTAAACAAAAATTGCAGATTGATCAAAGACTTAAAAATAAAAAATGAGCTGGGTGTGGTGGTACACTCTTGTAGTCCCAGCTACTCAGGAGGCTGAGGTAGAAGGATCACTTGCACCCAGGAGTTTGAGGCCAGCCTGGGCAACATACGGAGACCCTGTCTTTTAAATCAATTAATTAAGAAGTAACTTTCAAAAGTAAAAAAACCCAATTTTTGATGTTTGTTTGATGTTACTCTATTAAAAACTTAAGGTCATTTACATGAACTCTGAGCCAGGTTCCCTGGGTTCAAATTTCATTTCTATAGCTTACTAGCTCTGTGCCTTTGGGCAATTCCTTATGTCTCAATATCCTTACATGCAAAGCGGGAATAATAATGCTACCTCAGAGTTGTTGGGGGATAAAATTAAAATTAGGAATAAACACAGGTAGAACTACAAAAAGCAAAAGCCAAACAATATAGGTAAGCAGAGGAGGTGAGGTTGACTTAGAAAAAAAAGGAAGCAGGCATTGTAAAATTTCACCATGGACACAAAACAAGATACAACATACATCACTCAATTCCAGGAGCTCCGGATCTTCAAGGACCACACCTTCCTACCCCCTCCTCACCCCACTTTGGGATCCTTAATCTCAATTTTGCAAGGAGGCCCAAAATCCTCTGCCATGCTACTCAGGACAAGTTGATATAATTAGCATGCTGAAAAACCAAATATTAATAATATTATGCAAGGAGGTGGCAGTAACGAAGGGCTTTATTAACACACAACATAATTATTTAAAAGGATTATTTCCTGAGTCTCAGTTGAGATTACATTGCTTTTTGAAAATAAAAGAACAGTTAAGAACATTTATCCTTCCAAAGAAACAATTACTTTATCTTCCTTCGAATGAAGAAAATATTCTATGTCAAAATGTCATACATACCTTGCGACCTTGACCATCTTTGGATTATACTGCTTGACCAAGGAAAGCAAGGTTTGCATTGTTTTGCCAGTGTCAATTATATCCTTTCAAAAAAAAGACATTTAAATGGTAAATAAAACAAGCATAGCTTTAAATTCAGAGTCACTATATAAACACAAAATACTAAAACTCCCATGAGTAACTGGAATGCTGCCATTGTTTTTAGTGTATTAATTTTCACCAGAATTCACACACAGATACTCTGAAATCTATAAATCATCTGGCCCTCAGTTATACAAGATCATTGTGGCAGGCTGGAGCAAGATTCTCCTGCTAGTTTTGAAGAATTCAGCTGCCACGTTGTGAGAGGGTCATATGCCAGGACATGAGGACAGCCTTTAAGCAGCTGAGAGTGACCCCTGGCCAGCAGCCAATGAGAAAATGGGCCCTCAGTCCTACAATCATAAGAAACTATGCCAACAACTTGAATGAACTTGGAAGACCATGAGCCCCAGCAGACATCCTGATTTAGCCTAATGAGACCCTGAGCAGAGGACCCAGCTCACCTGTACTTGGGAAGTATAAAAAACATGCATGGGAATGATTATATATATGTAACTTTAAGGATAGTTGTCATACCTCTAAGAATGAAGGGAAAGTGAAGAAATGAGGCTTTAGCTGTATTATGATGTTTAATTTCTTAAAAAAAAATAAGATCTGAAGCAAATATGGCAAAATGTTAATATTTTGTGATGGGTACATAGGTGTTGAGCATATCCTTTTCTGAGTTCAAAATATTTCATAGTTAAAATTAAATGTAGCCCGGTGCAGTGGCTCACGCCTGTAATCCTAGCACTCTGGGAGGCCGCGGTGGAAGGATTGCTTGAGCTCAGGAGTTCGAGACCATGCTGAGCAAGAGTGAAACCCATCTCTACTAAAAATAGAAAATTAGCCAGGCGTGGTGTCGCAGGCCTGTAGTCCCAGCTACTCAGGAGGCTATGGCAGGAGGATTGCTTGAGTCCAGGACTTTGAGGTTGCTGTGAGTTAGGCTGACACCACAGCACTCTACTCAGAGCAACAGAGTGAGAATCTGTCTCCAAATAAATAAATTAAATAAATAAAATTAAGTGACATGAAATGCAAAAGGTCCAAGTGAGTTGAGGAAGAAAAGGATATCAGGAAAGGCTTTGTGGAAGTGACTTTTGAGCTGGGTCTGAAAGCATTTAAACATGGGATAGGAGGACATTTCAGGTACAAGAAATAAGAAGCAAAGAGTGGAAACAACCTAAGTGCCTATCAACCAATGAATGGATAAAGAAAATATAGTACAGAAAGTGCCCAACTTACAATGGTTTGACTTATAAGATGTTTGTCTTTACAATGGGTTTATTGGGGTATTAAATGCATTTTCAACTTATGATATTTTCAACTTATGATGGGTTTATCAGGATGCAGCCCCATCATCAAGTTGAGGAACATCTATATATTCATACAGTGAAATACTACTTGGCAATGGCAAGGAATGAGTACTGACACATTGCACAATAAAAATGAACCTTGAAAATTTTGTGCTAAGTGAAAAGAAGCCAGGCACAAAAGCACACATATTGTATGATCCTATAGGCAAATCTTATAGAGAGAGCAAGTAGATTATCAGTTTGCTTGGTGCTAGGGAAAGGGGAAATGGGGAGCGATGGCTAAGGGGATTAGGTTTCTTTGTGAGGCAATGAAAATGTTCTTAAATTGAATGTGGTGATGATTATACAATGCTGTGAATGTAATATAAACCACTGAACTGTACACTTTAAATGGGTGATGGTACAATATGTGAATTATATCTCAATAAAGCTGTTATTTTAAAAAAGAAATAAGTAGCAAAGAACCAGGGGC
The DNA here is from genome assembly GCA_008086735.1 of Cheirogaleus medius. Lineage (NCBI taxonomy): Eukaryota > Metazoa > Chordata > Mammalia > Primates > Cheirogaleidae > Cheirogaleus > Cheirogaleus medius. The sequence continues at coordinate 438,913 of VBSM01002707.1, forward strand.
AGAAAAATGGAGGTACAGGCTCGAGAAAGCAGTGAAAAGTATAGAGAAAAATGAAAGAAAGTTGCTAGAGAATGAGGCTGGTATTGTATATTGAGGTCACACTGAAAAACTAAAGAATTTAGTGTAAAGACTAAAGGATGGAAGAATAGGGTCTGATTAGGAGGCATGATCACCAAGCTAAAAGAAGTAAAGATTTGAATCTTCACTTCAGCTAACCTCAGGAAACTGATTAACCTCACCAGTGCTTGTTTCTTTAGCACTTAGGATGGTGTCTGGCAAAGTAAGCAATGGATAAATGTGGCTATTATTATATACAAAATACTTAGGACATAATAGTAAATGGAAAATAGTAATAGTATTACATAAGATAATATTTAAGATAATTTATATACACATATATAGCTATATGTTTATAAAGAAAGAAATTCAAACTTAAAAGAGGTAGGAAATACACCAAAACTTTTCCATTATCACTAAAAACAAATTACTATGTAGTCTTTACAAAAAACTAGTCTTGCTCCTTTAGAACACGAGGCCATCATTAAAATTGATGAAGAGGAATTTCTGAACCTAGTTTACCTTTAGGATGGTACACACTAAGTTAGAAAACCATAGACACTATACTAAAAGTAAATGTAGAACTTACTTCAACAATCAAGACATTCTAGAAGAAAAAAAGAAATGAAAATCAGTACAGTGAATCAGACAGTATTTCCAATTATAAGTCAAATCACATCATAACAATTCTAAGGAATTATTCAAATTTTGTTTTTAGATACTTTACTACATCAAACCCCTGCTTTAAACAAGTGGGCCACCTGCTGGGATTTGGAAGTCTTCAATACTAAAATTTTCATTGCAATGGAATTTTTACAAATAAAATTTGACCCATATATTTTTTAAAAGTTTTCATTATTTAACAGGAGTTCTAATCTTGGGCAAGTCTTGAAATTTCTCTGGGCCTCAGTTTCCCATGTGTAAAATGAGAAACTTGAATTAGTTGGCCTCTTACAGTCTTCTGACTCTAATATTCTAAGAACTATAATTTGTACAGCAACTCAATAATCATGTAATTTAACTTACCATATGGAATCCAATTCAAAACCCATTTTCTCATTAGGCTAAAACTGATCTGCATTTCCTGGATGTGTGCATATTCTTGGACTACACTAAAGAAAATACCAATGCTTCCTCTCGCCATAAACCCTCACCCCTCTTTTTACATCTCAGAATTTTATAGCTGGAAGAGTCTTTAAGAGAAAATACCATATAACAATTACCTCTGAAAGTTTCTAGAGAAAGGTCCTACCTGTTCTTATGGTAGTTATAGGAATGAGGCAGCATTTCACATATTGGTTATAAACATTGCCACAAGAAGATTCACATTATGTTATTTATTTGTAGTTCTCATCATACCCTGTCATATAACTATAGCATCAGAATTTTAAAGTTCTGCATATTATTCTAAGATGGTGGTTACCAAGATAGGGCACACAAGCTCTACTGTGTTGCAAGAACAATTACAACTTTTTTTTTTTTGAGACAGAGTCATTACTCCATTGCCCTGACTAGAGTGCTGTGGCATCATCATAGCTCACAGCAACCTCAAGCTCCTGGGTTCAAGTGATCCTCCTGCCTCAGTCTCCCAAGTAGGGAGGACTACAGACGCATACCACGATGTCCAGCTAATTTTTCTGTTTTTAGTAGAGACGGGGTCTTGCTCTTGCTCAGGCTGGTCTCAACCTCTTGAGCTCAAGCAATCCTCCCTCCTTGGACTCCCAGAGTGGTAGGATTACAGGTGTGAGCCACTGCACCCAGCCTACAACTTTTTTTTAACCTCACCTTGTTTAATCTATATTTTTGTATGTATTTTACAACATATATAATATTACTACTATAATTCATATGTAATTTACAAATATATATATTAGGGGCAAATGCTCCAAAAACCTTTTTATAGATTGGGCATGCAAATAAAAGGTTGGAGATCACTGCTCTAGGTATTAAAAGTAAATGTATAGCCAAGTAAAGCTTCAACCTTTCCATGTCTTGAAGCAGTTTATCACCACAGGCAAGATCTCTCACAAACCTGAATAGGACCAAGTACAGAACGAAGTAAGGCTAGCCCATAACTTTTGGCAAACACTTCACACTACTTATCTCACTCTGACCCATCCTCAGCGAAGCAGCTACTATAGACAACTACAGCGTATTGGTAGCCTATTTTATAAGCAGGAAACAATTACTTTTTATTCAAAGTGGAGCTCTGGAAAAGGAGAGAAAATAAAACAGATAGAAAAAAATTGGAATAATTCAAAGGCATATAGCAAAAGGCATAACATAATTACATTTTTTAAATTTATTATTATTATTTTTTAGAGATAGGGTCTTGCTATGCCTAGCTCATTTTTATAATTTTTATGAGGCACCATACAATGAAAAAAAGCCACATAACTGTTCAAATGAATCCCAGTATAGTGCAAGGAGTGGATACTAGAGTTAGACATTTCTTGATTCAAACTGTAGTTCTGCCATCTAACAGTTGTATGATTTTGAGTTTCAACTTCCTGATCTACAAAATAAGGATGACAGTATCTTCTTCATAGGGCAACCATGAGGATTAAATGAAATATAATAATACGACAATAGATGCTTAAGAAGTTAGTTCCCTTCCTTTCCTTATATCACAACTAATTTGTCTCTTGAAAAGACACTGCAATTTAAATCTTTAGCAAAACTGAATGTAATCAATTAATGGATCAATAATTGTTTTAGCACCTACTATGTGGTTCTTTCTCAACATATACTCTACCCTAGCTAGCATATCCAAAGGATAACATATTCCTACCAGTAACTGTGGCTCAATGCAACTGTGATTTGCACAATGGGATGGAGTTACAGTTTGAAAACAGCAATGAATTATGAGACAGAGAAACTGAATTCTAGTCTTGGCTCTAACGCTAAGTAGCTGCATGGCCTTGATTAAGTCATAACCATAGACCTTCTTAGTATAAGACAGTTTACACAAACAAAAGTCCAGAAAGATTAAATATTTGTCTAATACAAAACTGTAGTATCTAGAGTATAATCCTAATACTGTTTTTAAAATAAAACAATGAGAACTGCTATAACTGTTGACAGTTTATGTCAAGTAGCTATATCCCTACTTAATAAATGAAAAAAATGAGGCTCACAGGTCAAATGACTTGCCTAAAGTCATAAAAAAAATAGCCAAGTAGTGGTAGAGTACGGATTCGAACAAAAGTGTATTCAGGATCCGAAGCCCATATTTTCAAGTACTAACTGAAGAAAAAAAATTTATATGCATATGTATCTGCACACACATAAAATAAATATCCCAAAAAGATAAAACATAACAAAGTTCAAGTAATCCCATAATCTCACCACCAAGAAATAACTTCAATTTGTATTTATTGATTTTTTCACAAAAAAAGTGCTTTACTGTGACTATCATGGAAAAAAAAGTTATTTTAGAAACAAATACCTGTTTTAAGATCACACAGCTACATAGTAGGAGAAAACATTAAGTGGGAAAGACAAGGTCAAATTAAATCACAGGAAGCCTTGAAAGCTAGGTCCCTTCCAGCACTACAAACTGATTATAGGAGTATGGGCTTCAAATGGCTTCTAAATATGGGCAATGCATGCTGAAAGGGAAGGAGGACAGGTCTGGCAGTAGTATACAGAATAGACAGGAGGAGGAAAGAGTCAATAGATTCTAATTTCTCCTCTGAAGTTTTCAAAAGATACTGAGGATAACATTAGTTTGGCATGACCGTGATATGGGACGACAAAATTTCACACAAGTTTTATATGTTAAAGCTTTCTTATACTTAGTTAAGTAACATGTGAACATTAAAATCGAAAAGCTAGAGGAAGAAAAGCGCTTTGGAGTCAAACATATCTGCATTCAAATTCAAGCTCTACCACCTACTGGTAGTGTGACTTTGGGCAAGTCCTTCAACCTTGCTAAGCCTTAATTCCCTGATCTGTAAAATGGGGATATCATCTACTTCACAAAATTAATGTGAAACTTTTATGAAATTAATGCCTGCCTGCCATCCATCCATTCATTCATTCAGAGACAGGGTCATTCATTCATTTATTTATTTAGAGACAGAGCCTTGCTCTGCTGCCCAGGCTAGAGTACAGTGGCATCATCATAGCTCACCATAACCTCAAACTCCTGGGCTCAAGCAATCC
>VBSM01002707.1:443236-456221 GCA_008086735.1 Cheirogaleus medius
AAAAAAAAAAAAAAAAAAAAAAAATTGGTAGAGATGGCATCTTGCTATGTTGCTCAGGCTGGTCTGGAATTCCTGGACTGAAGCGATCTTCCCACCTTGGTCTCCCAAAGTGCTAGGATCACAGGTGTGGGCCACCACACTCAGCTGAGATGAACGCCTTTCTGTTTGGTACAGTGTTAAACAATAACTGGCAGCTTTTAAAAAAAGCAGCATTCCATCATTTATCATTGGTTACTCAAAAATCTTTTCAATATATAAGAATACTCAAATATCTTAATATCTCTATTGTTTTCAATTAAATAACATGTTCCTGAACAACCAATGAGCCCAAGATGAAATCAAAAGAGAAATTAAGAAGTTATCTTGAGACAAACCACAATAGAAATACAAATACTGGAAGAATTTTAATGTACTAAGAAAACTCTAAGATTTCTTAAAATAATAGTATGTTTGAATTTATTGAGTGCATTTATTTACCAGAAACTGTTGTTAAGAGTCCTACATGCATTATATCACTCAATCCTCTTAACTCCATGAGGTGGCTGCCATCATCACCCCCACCCTGCTTACATATGGGACACAGAGAGGTTAAGTAACTTGCCCAAGGTTACAGAGTTAGGAAGTGCTAAGCCAGGCTTTCAATCAAAGCTGTCAGGCTCCTGAACTCACCTTCAGCCACTACACAATACTGCCTTTCTATCTTATCAGAAACTATGTGTGAGTCTATTTTTTAAAACAAGGCTATCTTTTCCCCCATCTATATTTTTTGAAGAATCCCAAATTAGACTCCCACAGAGGTAAACAGCAATTCTTGGCAATATGGACTTTTAAGCTTTATACTGGATTCTGCTTTTTGCTATATGACCTAGGGAAAGATAACTAACCTAGATTGTTTCCAAGGGTTAAATAATCGCTGCTTAGTTATACTATCTAAACGTGGGGTCCTCAAACTTTTTAAACAGGGGGCCAGTTCACTCTCCCTCAGACTGTTGGAGGGCCGGACTATAGTTTTAAAAAAACTATGAACAAATTCCTATGCACACTGCACATCTTATTTTGAAGTAAAAAAACAAACAGGCAAAAACACCCACATGTGGCCCGCAGGCCGTAGTTAGAGGACACCTGATCTAAACTGTCTCTTAGTGATTGATTGAAAGCACAGTGTTACTAATTGACTCTTGGTATGAAGTGCTCTTTTCTTCCCCTTTGAGATACATACCTTTCCAGTTAAAGTTGAGAGATCATCTCCACCAATCACTTTTATGTCCCCTGTTGACTGGTCATTCTAGTAAAAAACAAACAAACAAACATACTATGTATATGTATATCCTTCTGTACACACACTTCAAATTATCCAATGGGAACTAGAAGATTTAAAGTTAGCTATCTAAAGTCCATAGCATTATGATATTCTAAGTGGTATGAATTATAAGAATTGTGTTTCCAGAAATAAATGACTAGGTAACTTTCAAGTAGAGATTAGTAAAAATTAAAAAGTCCAAACTGGTCATTACTGATTTAATGTTTTTAAGAGTCTTAAAAATAGGGCACACCCATTTTTATGTGGGCAGTATTATAGCAGCCACTCATCTTCACTCATGGTGACTTCTGAATCCTGAAGGAAGTTATTAGCAAGACAGGTGTCTGGTTCTGGCCCTGCACCATTCCCATGAGTCAAGCAAGTTATAGGGGCTGGTCTATATCACACCTAACCCCAAAGATATGTTCCTCAAAAGTCTAGCCCAGGGCCAGGTCATCTTCAGCATTGTCTGGGAAACCAGTTCTGATCAGTAGTCCTTTAACGCACACCTCTTAGGCTCCCACTTTTCTGCTATCACAGAATCCAGTAGAAACCCTTACCGGAGTTTCCACAGGGAATGCTCAATACCCACTGTAGTTGGTGGTGATAATGACTATAACTTGGCTGTGCTGGATTCAAGACAGAAAATTCGTGTGAAAGAGCAGGTGAACAAAAGAGCTTAGACTTGCCCTACCAAAGAGCAAACCATACCATAGAGTTATAGCAATCATAACTGTAGTACCAGCACAGTAATTGACAAGGAGATCAAGGAACAAAGTAGAACCCAGAAACAGACCCAGAAATATGAGGATTTAGTATACAATAAAGATGGTATTTCAAGTTAGTAAGGAAAAGATGAATTATGTTTGGTAAACTAGTTATCCATTTGGGGAAAAATTAAAGGATGGTCCCTACCTCATAGCATACATAAAAATTAATTCCAGATGGATTAAAATCTAAATATAAAAAATAAAGCCATAAGTAAACTGAAAGAAAATATCAGAGAATTTTTTTTCACATTCTTAGGGTAAAAACCTAAGCATGACACAAACTCAAACTGAAAGAAAAGATCTGTAACAAAAATTCCTATTAAATATTGGGCTCCAACAATAAGAACCCATATGAAAATGGAGAATGAACACAAATAGGCAATTTATAGAAGAGAAAGCCATAATATGTAAAATGATACCTGTCTGAAAAACAAATACTAAAACAATGTGATTCTACTGTTCACCCATCCACACTGGCAAAACTTAAGCCTGATATGTTGAGGGGAAACAAGCACTCCTGTTGGTGAGAGTATAAATTGGTACAGCCTCTTCTGAAAATGATATAGCAATACCTATTAAAACTGTAAGCATGCATGCCATTTCACCCAGCACTCCCACTTCCAGAAATCAATACTACAGAAACACTTACAAGTATGCAAAGGTACATTCAAGAATGTTCACTGCATCAACTGTTCACAAAAACACCAATACGTCTATTAACAGGGAACTATTTAAATTAATCAAGTTCACTCACATAATGTAATATCATGCAGCTTTAAAAAGGATCTGGTAATATAATGCATGCCAACATGGAATGCTTTTTAAAAACACCAAGCAGTATAACAATATGTTACCTATGAAACCACTTTTATTCAGCATTTTGAAAAATTTAGAATAGAAATTACCTCTGAGTAGTGAGAATTGAGATAACATGAATTTTTACTTTTACATATTTTTATTTTTGTTGTATGTTTTTACATACATGTCCAATTTTAGGGAATGTTACTTATGAAAAATACAACTGGGCCAATATTATTCAGTGTTGCAAACTAAATATATAACTTCTGATATCAAAAACCCTTGCATATTATTGCTCATCTTAGGGAAATTACAAACACCCCTTATTCTAACTAATATAAAACCCAGCATTTCAAATGTACAGAATTGATTAACAGAAAAAGATACTTCAAATGAGAGTGAATCATGGTAAATGAGTTACACTGTAAATCTTGTTAAACACTGACATCTTCTGTAAAAACTTGGTATTACATTCTAACTCCAGTTGACCTTTTTTACAGAGGAAGGGAGAGGAGTAAATACCTGAGAACTGAAAAGTGTGGAGTCATACACACCTACGTGGAAAAGTAGCCATGATCCAAAGGCTATGTATGATAGGGCAATAGACAATAAAACTCTAAGCACCAAGACACTGTTGCTCTAGTATCATCCAAATCTTCGCATTCCTGTTTGTACAAAGGTTTATAGCTTAAGTCTGTCTCTTCCAAGGCTTTTTTTCGTGGAAACAGCCACCTTTTAAATGGAGGCTAATAAAGAAGATTAATTTAAGAGTTAATGGTATAGTCTACTGTGCTGGAATACAGGTATAAGTGCCCAAACAGTGCACATATGGTATCCATGGATAAATTACTCCACCCGGGTGGCCAGAGGAACTGCATGAACTCCCTCCCTTCCTTCCTGTCTGGAACAAGTTTCCTTTCCACAGTATCCCTTTACTGAGTGCTTCTTATATGGCTCACCTTTAATTATGGTGAAGTCCGGGATAACAGGACTGGCATGGGTGAGGGGAGAGCCCCCTCCACAGTTGTTCTGCCCTCTCCTCTACCATCCCATCTCCTTACTCCTTTCAGCCAGAGTCCAATCTGTCCTTAATTCAGAGTGTCATTTATGTTTCTATTCTGTCTACCTCTCCAGTTTAGGTGAAAAATGAGAAGGATAATAGGAAAGAACTTTGTTTATGCCTATTTGTCCATCCTTAGGAATTTTGAAAACCTCTATTGTAATCCTAGCACTCTGGGAGGATGAGGCAGGCAGATCGTTTGAGCTCAGGAGTTCGAGACCAGCCTGAGCAAGAGCGAGACCCCCATCTCTACTAAAAACAGAAAGAAATTATCTGGACAACTAAAAATATATAGAAAAAAATTAGCTGGGCATGGTGGCACATGCCTGTAGTCCCAGCTACTCGGGAGGCTGAGGCAGAAGGATCGCTTGAGCCCAGGAGTTTGAGGTTGCTGTGAGCTAGGCTGACGCCATGGCACTCTAGCCCAGGCAACAGAGTGAGACTCTGTCTCAAAAAAAAACAAACAAAAAACCCCACGAAAACAAAGAAAGAAAACCTCTAGGTATAAATAAGAACTGCAGCTTGGTATAAAAAAAGAGGAGGAAAAGCTGTGTAAAAATACATAATGAATGGGCTGGAAAAGAACTGCTTGGAACAAATAGGCAGGCTGACAGAGAGGCCAATCACCAAGGCTGGATTCACAAGAGGGCATGACTAAAGTAGGAAGTCCCGGCTCTACATTCCCTTAGCAGCTTAGCACTAATAGCTTGTTTTTTGCAATGAACTTCAGATCATTCTTTAAAGACTCTAGAATGGAGTTTCTTATTGGGAAACAGTCATTCTCTTGATTTTCAGCTAGGCCCCAAGTCGACCACATTCAATCATATTTTCTCTTCACATCATAATCTCTCAACCATTCCTGTCCTTTGTCTTTCTATACCCCGATCAAATACCAACAAAAGTGAAAATATTAGAGTCATATACTTTTAGAGGTAGACTGCATCTCAGATGAAAAATGGCAGCTATTCCATTTCCTAAAATACATGCAGAGAAAAAGTAAGTCTGGAAGGATATATGCCCAGGTAATAAATTATTTACCTATATTTTACAAATTCCTTTAAATGAATATACTGTCTTTTTAAAAACAATAAATAAAAGGTTATTATCAGTTAAAAATAATGCTGATAAAGCAGGGCTCTTACAGATCATCTAGTTCCGCCCTGTCTAGTACAGTAGCCACTAGCCACATGTTGCAATTTAAATTACTTAAATATTTGGTTCCTGTGTTGCACAAGATATATTTCAAGTGCTCAACAGCCACATGTGGCTAGTGACTCTGTACCAGACAGCATAGACATAAAACATTTCCGTTATCACAGAAAGTTCCATTGAACAGCACTTCTCTGATTAAATCAAAGATACCATTTAGCGCGGCACAGTAATAGAAAAGATTGAAGAGGTAGTGCTGATACTTAAAAACCTGATATTTTCAAATACGTTAGAAATTACTGTATCACATCTTCATGCTTTTTATTCCATGCCTGGTTTGGGATTAGGATCTGATAAAATAAACATGTTCAACATTCAACACGACTACTTCTCATGGCCTAAGATAGTACCTTGCATACAACAGATGATCAAAATGTGTTTGCTCAGGGAATTAATCAATTTTCTTAATTTTTTAACAAAATTTGTGGTTTTGTAGGGCCAAATATGAACACTACGTCTTTATGTTCTAAGACGCAAGATGCTTATATAAAACCTCAGTTGCTAGATAAGGATTACGTGAAAGTGAAAAGCCACAGGAAACAACTAGAAAGTGTATTTTTGATCCTAGTTCTGTTAAAGTTTCCTTATACCACAGATAACATGCCTCCTCATTCCTGTCAAATTCTTACCCTTACCCCTGTCTATGATCTCAATTCAATAAGTAGGAGAAAGGCATGAATCACTTCATTTGCTCACGCTTGCGCTCTCTCTCTCTCTCTATATATATATATATAAAACAACAAAAAAATGGGTAACTATATGACCTGATAGATCTGTGTGCTTGAAAGAATGAGGATGTACCTTCACAATAAAAATAAAACAAGTGTCAAAGTGAAATGTCAGAGGTATCAACTGTCAAACTTAGTACTTAAAGAAATCGGACATTTCATACTTAATAGCCTAGTAAAAGTCATTGGAATCCAAAAAGGGGGGAGGGTGAGATGGAGTGAGGGGTAAAAACTGACCCATTGGGTAAAATGTACACTATTCTGGTGATAGGCACACTAAAAGCCCCAACTTAAACCTTATACAAGGTATTCATGTAACAAAAACATTTGTACCCCCTTAACATTTTGAATAAAGACAAAAGAACTATGGGAGAAAAAATTAACAATTCAAAATAATAAAATAAAATATTAGAAACAAAAAGTGGTAGTGATATTTGGGATAACTTAATTTCTTTATAATTTTCTGCAGTTGTATTTTTTAATGAACATGTATTTTTTTTAATCAGAAAAATGCAATTTTTATTTTGAAGACAAAATAGATGTGTGTGTTGACACTGTAATGCTTCTTTATACATTCTGGAAACATTCAATAGTTCATAGAACATTTCTTTAGGATTAGTACAGATCAGCCAGGCTTTAACTCACTGTTTCAAATTGGTCAAGATCAGCATGTAAAATTCATACTAGCATCAATGTTACTGATACTGAAAACAATTTAAAATTTCCATTTTATGGTTTTATCAAATTAAGCTGCCTAGTTTTTTATGTGCATATGTGAATATCTTCCATGACAAGCTACTGAATTATTAAATAGGGTAGAAATGTTACTTCAAATCAACAGATAGTATTCTGGAGCGGTTTCTTAATTTCTACTGCTAAATAGTAAATCTACACAGAATTTCATATAAAATATAACCTTTTTTCTACGTGAAACTAATCTAAAAACATGCTTTGCTTAAGATTTCATGCCTTTAATCAGTCAAGGAGTTCAGCTTAATAATCCTCTAAGATCTAAAGCTAACAGGAAAAAAACCTAAAGTAGAAAATGGAATTAAAATGTCAAAGTGTTTCTACCACTCCAAACTGCTCTTATAATTATAAAATATTTTTAGAAAGAAAATATTAAAGTCCCCATCTTTTTTTTTTTGCTTGTTTCTGTTTTTCAAAGAAAGAACATTCTGTGCAAATCCCCAGAGATGAGTCATAAAGTAACGAGTCTGATTAAGATTGATTTGTGGGGTGGGGGGTTGAGAGGGAAGCTACAGAAAACCCAAAAGATAAATCACACCATGTACTGTAAGTACATGTTTTGCTGCATTACAGGCTGGCCGGCTATAATACCAGCAGCTGTACTGACCAGAATTAAGTCTTAGTGTATACTACCAATCAAGAAATCAACCACTTCTACTGAGCAAAAATCGCAATTTTATATTTAAATAAGTCTTTAATTCAAGTATGACTTTGACAAGTTAAAAGGAACTTATAAGTAGGAAGTAATGTTATGACACATGGGCATAAAGGGTTTTAATGGGATAGGGAAAATGTTTATGATAATTCTTAAATGATTGCCCAATCACCCATAGGACTGATGAAAACATGGAAAAGGTCAAAGACTTGGGTCATTCAAATAGATGATTAATGGAGAGAATGAAGGTTTGAAGTTAAATGTAGATAAGTGGCCTTATTCTCAATAAAAATGTCAACATAAGGTAAGTTTTTACAAAGATGGACTGCAACAATGATTCATGAAACAGCAAAGACACTGGACATTTATTCTAATCTTCAAAGAAGCTATGAGAAATTCCTATTTTATGTTTTTTGTTTTTTTGAGACAGAGTCTCACTCTGTTGCCTGGGCTAGAGTGCAGTGGCCTCAGTCTAGCTCACAGCAACCTCAAACTCCTAGACTCAAGTGATCCTCCTGCCTCAGCCTCCCAAGTAGCTGGGACTACAGGCATGCACCACCATGCCTGGCTAATTTTTTCTATATATTTTTAGTTGTCCAACTCAGTTCTTTTTATCTTTTAATAGAGACGGGGTCTCGCTCTTGCTCAGGCTGGTCTCGAACTCCTGAGCTCAAAGGTTTCGCCCATCTCAGTCTCCCAGAGTGCTAGGATTACAGGCGTGAGCCACCACGCCTGGCCGAGAAATTCCTATTTTAAAGGAAAAGAATAAGTCATAGGAAATACCATCCGAACATGAAACCAGAAACAAAGTAATAGTCTGAACTAATAAAAATCAAATGTTCACAAGATCAAAGAAATTGTGGATGAAATTCACTTGTAAAGATCATACTGATTTGGTTTTATCCCAGAGTGTCAATATTCTGATGCATTTCAGATTGTGTGACATGGGCAGAGTGACTGTGGGTCAACCGTGATTTCTTCAATTTGCCAATGCTCTAGCTCCATGTGTGCTTTCTGGGAAACAAGTGTTGACCCACCTTATTTATCACACCTATCTCCAAATGACTTATAACCCCACCCCAACCAATCTAGCTTAGGAAAGGATATTTGCCACCAGAAAGTATATATAGTCAAAAAAGCATCCCAAGTCCCAACATCAATTCCTAAAAGGAGTTTAAAGATACCTGTAAAATAAGTATATAGCCTCCAAGGTGAGTAGTTTGGAAAAGACAATATTCACTTTGATGTAAAATACTACTGAATATGTTAGAAAAAATCGCACTGTAGGCAAGTGAAATGAATGTGTAAAAACAGTTTGCAGAGCTTCAAAGAAAGTATAAGAAAACCTATAGCTGCTACATTTTCTTTAAAAAAAATCATATATTAACATACGTACACAGTAGCTCTTCAGTCTGATAAAATCTACAGTCATAGGAATGGATTTATCACTATTTCTATTCAATGCTTTGATGTAATCCAGCAGGTCAGCGAAGAATTTATAGCCCCCCTTGAGCACACAGAGGGCTACAATGTGATGGCCTCCCATCTCCTTCATCACATCTCGAGCAAGTCGTTCAGTCCTACAGAAGTAAAATCAGGAATTTAATAGAAATTTTCATACATTTAAACTTTATAATAAACGTCTCTTAAGCATTAAACTTCCACAAGCACACACTTTGCCCCCATGAAGCTTTGCTTCATAAAGAAAAAAAATTGATACTTTCAAAAAACCAAGTATACCATAACATCTATCATAAATTTTAAAAATACAAATAAAAACAAGACACCATTTTCACCTATTAGACTGGCAAACTCTGATCAAATGAGATTTCTCCGATAATATCAACGTTGGAAGAGACTGTGAAGAAAAGGGCAGTCTCATATACCATTGGGAGTATAAAATGATACAACTTTTTGGAGGATAATTTGGCAATAACAAAACATTCAATAAACACCTTCTCCTTGTCCCAGAATTTCTACTTCGATAAGGTTGAACAAGTGCTAAATATGTGTAAAAGGATGTTCCCTCTAGTATAGTCGATAAGAGCGAAATGATGGCGAGATCTTGAGTGTTCATCAATAATGGACTGGTTAAATCAGTTATGGTACATCCACAAAATGGAATGCTATGCAACTTTTAAAATATTAAATAGCTCTAGATGCACTAATATAAAAAAGTCCAATATTTCTTTTTTTTGAGACAGGGTCTGGCTCTGTCACACCAGCTAGAGTGCAATGGTGTCATCATAGTTCACTGCAACCTCAAACTCCTGGGCTCAAGCAATCCTCCCACCTCAGCCTCCCAAAGTGCTAGGATTACAGGCATGAGCCACTCAGCCCAGCCTCCAATAAATTGTAAAACTATATGATAGTACATACCCATGCGTTAAAAATATATATGTATATATATGTACATTTGCATAGCTAATGCTTAGGGAATGAATGTATAGAGGAGACTGAAAGAATTGAACTTTACTCTTCCCATTTATAGCCTCTATAGTTAGAATGTTTTACAACACAAAAATATTGATAATTTTAAAATAAAAAAAGAATAGCCAGACACACAAGGCAAGTATTCATACACTAAGTAAGGTTTTTCATTGTAATTCATTTGAGGGGAAATTTTCAAGCTAGATGTGCACAATAATCAAAACCTGACCTTGACCCAGCCCATTACCCTGTTCAAGACTGAGAAATCAAAGACTCTGTGACTAGAATTCATTTTTCCAATCTCCCTTTAATATTTACTTTGTTCTACTCCCTACAGATTTCCACTATACCATGAATTATACCAGGTAATTTAGTAAGCCCCCCTCTTTTTTTTAACAAAGAGGACTTTAAAAATAGAAAGCATCTATTATTTAGCAAGTTGGCCTACTTTATATTCAAATATCAGCTACCCAAAACAGTTGTGGATATTTGAAATTAATATCTAAAAAAACTTCAATTTAAGATCTTACTAACCTGTCCATAATTAGTCCATGAGGAATAAACACCTTTTCCAAATCCTTGGCATAATGATTAGGTATGCAAAATAAATTTAGGTCATAACCTGGTTCATCATCACTAATCTGAAAAAGAAATATAGCTGTTTCAATGAGAGCATTACAGGATACAAACATTTGTCTGGATTTAGATATTTCAAAAACTCTTCATCTATCAGACAAATTTAAGTATGAGATGATATCAAGAACTGTTAACTTTGTAGGTATGATGATGAATTATAGCATATAAGAAAACAACCATGTCTTAGTCAAGAATGTAGAATTTCTCTCCAGAAATGATGGTTCAGTTGTGAGGCAACCCTCTAGTAAGGCATTGGAAAAGTTACTGGATTTGGTTTGTTTTTAATAAAAGTTGAAATAAACAAACAAAGAATGTAGAAGTAAAATGTTATGTGCTATTTCCTTTAGGTTGTAAAGAGAAAGAAAAATTTTAAGGGCTAAGTAAGACAAATGTGGCAAAATCTTGATAATATTCTAAACATCGCTGATGAGTATGAGGATTCATTACACTGTTCTATTTTTGAGTATGTTTGAAAATTAAGCAAAAAAATTTAATACACTGTAGTCTAAAAAGTTAAAATATCACACTGAACAAGAAAAATTGCTGTCCTCCATCCCAAATACAAATAGCTTCTCTCATCTCACAGCAGGGGGAAAAGAATCACCCCCAAAAGCTAAGTGATATTTTGAAAACCCAAACTCCTAGAAGTCTGAGATTGTTACAGTCAACTTGTGGAGTTAGACATACTAGATAGTAGATACTCCAAGGTTGTTCAAGTGGGACCACATATTGTTTGTCTTGATATGCCTAGCTTCTGGCATACAAAATATTTAATAACACTGATGATATGATACCTCTGGTGGTAAAATGTACTATGATTACAGCTTTATAAATATTATATAAGTACCTATACACACAGATAAAAAGACTATAGCAAAATCATAAAAGCTATTATCTTTCAAAGGGGAGTTATAGCAATTTTATTTAGTTCTTTATTCTTTGCTCTATACTTCAAATTTTCTTCCGCTTTCTTAAAAAATAGTCTTTCATATAAATTATCTTTGGCAGTACATGTTTTTATATATACATATAAAAAGCATGGGGAAATTTAAAAAGATACATTAAATTAAAACAAAATATACTAACAAAAAATCAAAATACAAAAATATAAGAGGGTGAAGGAGGAAAGGGAGGGAGGAATGCATAAATGGTGGGTGAGTATGGAGAAATATACCAAATGATAGTAAATGGGGACTTGCCACTCTACACTTTAATATTTGTTTTTTTCATTGTCAGTGTCATTTTTAATGACTAATTTCCAGTCATCATTATATTCAAAGTTTATTCAGAGAAATAAACCAGAAAGAATTGTAACACTCTATCTCACATGATATTCAAGATTAAATTATCTTTCAAATCTCATTCAAGAAGCTGATTATATAAGCTTCGGCAATTTTCAAGAAATACTAGTCAAATCATAATTAAATCTTGGTGTATAAGTTAACACCTATTGAGCACCTCCTCTTTCAGTTGGCATTGTATTAGTGCTTAGAGACAAGCAGTTTGACTTTTAATAAATTTCAAAAATATATATTTAAGATTTATAACATTACTCACAAAATTCAGTTATATTTTGAGGTTGAAAAATTTGAGGTCTGTGTTGTCTCTCTTTCAGTCCCAAAAGCTCAGAATTTATTTTGAGTTCTCAGACTTTGGTGGAAATCTATTTTTTGTCAGGTTGGCCCATAATACCTGTGCACTACTTCAACTCCTGTGCACATGGGCAGGAGGCTGGCAATGAACATTTTTCAGGTAAATGAACTGGGACATGACCCCAGGCATGGCCAGGTAGGGGCATGGTGCTCTGCAGTGTGGGCAGAAGTCAATACTGGCTTGCTTTTAATTAAACATGTATTACTTTCATAAGAAGGAAAAAAAATCCATTATTGGGGGGAAAAGATTATGCCAGATCAACTAAGATTAACGCTAATATATCTGCTAAACCTTTACATAATGTTTATATCAGAATACATTTACTACAAAAAGAATGGAAATGGGATATTTATGTCACCTATTGGAGCATTCCAAGAATATTTTTCTAAGCAAGTATTGCTTTTATAAATTTTATGGACTGAAATTTAGTTCAAGTGTGGGAAAAAAAGACAGACCTTGCTAAATTATTATAAGATGATATAATACATAGTCACGTCAGGCTCATCTGAATATATCTGCTATCATCTGACAAGAATAAAAGTGTACTATTGCATAGTGCTTTAAAATCAATAAGATCCAGAGTGCCAAAATGACTTTCTTGAAGCTTACTCACCCCCTTCCTCCCAGTTACTCACTGCTTCTGCCATAAGCAAAAACCAGGACCCAGGACTCTTTGAAATACATATTGTAAAGTCTACTGTAACTGTCAAAATGGCTCAGTGCCTGGCTATAGGTTCCACAGGTAGCCTAAAATGTCAAAAAGTCCTGTTTATTTCAAAGAAAGCCAATGTGAATTCTGCCCAGGGTTCATTCCAGACATGCAGTTTAAGAACATGGACAGATCAGCAGTGATGTTCTCAACAATAGGAGTTCTATCTCTGTCAACATACCAAATTGATTTCTAACCAAAACAGATTTACATATCACATTTATGTCAAAGAGTTGGTTTGTTATTTTTTAATTGAATTCTAAATTTTGGGTTTGTTTTTTTTTTTT
>VBSM01002707.1:456321-489099 GCA_008086735.1 Cheirogaleus medius
AAAAAAAAAAAAAAAAAAGCATAAAAAACATGTCAATATAACTTTTCCCAAAAGGCAAAAACAAAAATTCATAAAACTTACATCACTTGAGGTACTTTAGGCATGAATTCACAACTTTGTTAGAATTCACTATATATATATGGGTATAATTACAGGGGTCCTGATTTAAGAAATATATAATTGGCTATGCATAGATAGTTGTCAGAACTGGGCAATGGGTACATGTAGCGTCATTATACTATTATGTCTACTTGCGGATGTTTGAAATGCATCATAATACAAAGTTAAATAAGGGGCAATTCATTTAAATGATGACAAGGCACCAACATCAACTTTTCACAATTTGACACTTAACAAAAAGTCCCAGTCCTCTTAATTCATATTTAATTATCAAATATTAGAATACTAATTTTAAAATGTTAAGGACATTATTCAGAAACTGTATCCTCATCACTAATACTCAAATATTTATTGGGTATTTACTATGTTGTACATACTAGAGAGGATTAAATAAATTTGATATAGCTACCCTCATTGAGCTTACAGTGTAACAGATGTCACGAAATGTACATGAATAACTGTGGACAAAGTTAAACTGCTATAAAAAAGATACAGGCAAAGTGTTAAGGTAGTGTAAGAGAGAACTCAGAAGGCTCACTTGGACCTGGACCATTGACATGAAACAACATATAACAGATATAATTCAATAAACAGGAATTTCAGTTTTAATCATCCCAAACACCAAAATTTCATATTAAATAGGTCCAATAACCTCAATATCTACAAGAGCTAGATAGAAATACACTTGATGGCCTATAATCTTATTAGCTTTTACTTGTCCTATCTGATACTGGTTAATATCTGATATTAATTAACCCCATCTGATATGGATTAGTTAAAAATCCAGTGGCTGCTTAGATAGGAACATTTGGAAAGAGTTGGGATCACAATATATTCAATTATACAAAAATGCATTCAGCATCTACCTTCATTAAGGCGCTGTGCAATAGATTTTATGTGAGGATATAAGGATAATTATAAATTTACAGCCCTTAAAGAGTTTATAATCTAGTAGAAAAGGTATACATACATACAACTAACTGTACAGCACAATAAAGCTCATAATCTGTACCCAAATCTAATTTGACAAGCCCACAAACTTGTGAATTATCAAACACAGTTATATATACACAAAAGGTAAACCTAGAACCTACAGTAACCCAGTACCTATGATTCCCTCCATATTCAATACCAAGCTTAAAGTAGTCATTATATTCTGTTGCCTAGATTGTAAACTGAGTAAAGGAGACCAGCATGTCTCTAACAATGAACTAGCACAGCCTTCTAAACCAACTAGGCAGTAGCAGTGCCTAGTTTTCTCTATGAATATACATCACATCTGTTTTACTATTTGTGACTTGGTGTTGCCTGTAGTTATCACCAACACCTTCTGAAAGAACTATTAGTCTGCTCAGGCTACCATAACAAAACACTATAGACTAGGTGGTTTAAATAACAGAAATTTTTTTCTCATAATTCTGGAGGCTAGGAAGTCCAAAATCAAGGTGCCTGCAAGGTAGGTTTCATTCTGAGACCTCTTCTCTTGGCTTGTAGGCCTTCTCACTGTATACTCACATGAACTCTTCTAGCAAGCTCTCTGGTGTCTCTTCTTAGAAGGGCATTAATCCCATCAGACCAAGGCCCCACCCTCAATTACCTCATCTAACCCTAATTACTTCCCAAAGGCCCCATCTCCAAACACCATCACATTGGGGGTTAGGGCTTCAACATATCAAGTATGTTCAGTTTCGGAGAGAGGACACAAATGTTTGGTCCATAACAAGCACCTAACATAAACACAGTTAGATTCAATCACAAGAAAGGTCCTGGATAGCTCTGGGGGAGGGCCCAACCGCAAAATACTTGAGGATAGCTCTGGAGGGGCCTAGAAGTGGTAAAAAAATGAAAATGTGGTTTCTCTCCAGATCCACCTTTCCCACTATTGCCACTTCTGGCTGAACTAGAAATCAAAGGACAGGTTATTAATAGCTCTGAGTTACTTACTCTTTACCAAGACAGTTCAGAAATCTGCATCTCAGAGCTCTAGGACACAGCTCTCAAATTATAATCTATTTGTGATACACTTGTCAATGATAAAAATTTATGCAGGTACTTTTATTAATATGAAAAAGTATTGAGAAATATAATATTAACATTCTACCTTTTGTCTAGAATCAAAATCAATACTTTTGCTATCATAAATTACTGAAGTAATTTTACTTTCCAGTAAAACTGGTATTACAAATTCTTAATAATTATGGGCATCACATCTGTAACAACGGCCTTCATATTTGAAAATTTTTGTTGTCCACACATAAAATTTCTAATTATGAAGCCATATTATCTAAAATAACAGCAAGCAAGGAAATTAACCCAAGCTAAGACAACACTTGCAACATCAGTTCATTATCTGCAACGAGCACTGCTTCAGTCTCTTTGTGTTCCAAAAAATGACAATGTTCCTTTAAAAAAAGACAATGTTCATGGGTCCAAACAAGACTAAATGGAAGTGAGAAAGTAAGTCTTAAAATGAGCTATGTGAATTAATATATGTACAATAACAGATAAAACACATTTTACATTAATATTCTCAAAAAAACCCTCAAAGCACATGATACTGCATCCTCTTGGGATTGTGTTAACTCAGGCTATCATAAAATCAAAATTATGAATTACTAATGAAAATATTCCTAAATGTAAAAATAATTTAAGCTAGTATGTTCATCTACCAATTTTATATCAGTATTACAAATAAATTACATCTATAACTTGTTTGCCTTCCCTTCTAAGGGTTAAAACTGTTACAAACATTAAAATCAGCATTCTTGACTATCTACCCCGGGGAGGGATAAATTATTACCCACTTTAGGCAAGTGGACTCATAACTACTATATGAGCAAGGCCATGAATTTACCCAACACTGCAATCTTTCCTTTTATTAGTATCCACAGTGGGATAATAGGCACATTCACTCTGGACAAAAAAAAAAAAATTATACCTATCAATTATCAGAAGCACAATGTTGAAGATAGTAGTTCCGTAACGATTTGAACTGTTTGAATTCTTATTAGCAGTAAATTATTTTAAATGTTAGTAACTTGGTAGTTGCTGGCAGGAAAATAATAATTGAGTCTCAATATTGATGTTAATGGTGGTGATCAATACTTTTATACCATATAAATCTTACTGAATCTACACAATATAAAATTACAGAAAGGAAGAAGAGTATACTAGCACAACTTCAGCATCTCTTCACCACTAGGGGGAAAATGACATGGCCCAGTTACTGCCCAATGAACTGCAAAAAAAGAGAAAACTCCAAGACACCTCTTCTCTGCTGATAGGGTTGGTCCTTTCCCCACCCTTTACAATACCCAGATACAAACAATGGACAGAAAACAATTAGTATACATGTCACAGTACTCAATTCACAGAAACCCCCAAACTGAACTGCTCCATTTCTCAGTGGTCACAAAGAATAATTTGGTCTATACCGACAGATTAATGTCAGTCTAAACCCTGTTGATAACTGTATGGTTGAGGGCAAAAAAAGCACCATTTAATCAAAAATGTAAAAAAATATTGGCAGGGTGAGATTTAAGTTCAGGTACTACAGGACTGCATTTCTAGCACTACCATCCCGAAATTCAGAAGATATTATATTCACATAAAGCACATCTGATGTTTCACATTAATTTGCAAAAATCCAGAAGCTTTTTCTGGAATTTCAAGTGTATCCAAGTTTATCCTGGCAGTTTAAAACAATAGTTACAAATACCATGGTATCAGGCAGATCTGGGGGCCAATTTCATCTAAGTGATCTTGGGCAAGTTACTTCACCTATCTGTGTCTCCAAGGTCATACTAGTGTTTATCTTCCTAACAGGGTACCTATTATGTAACTTTGGGGTATTTACATTAGATAATGCCTGAAAATATTTACCTCTATGCCTAAAACAGAGTAAATATTCAATAAATATCCACTATTGTCATTACTAACTTAAAAGTTTAGAGGTTAACTTGTAAGTTCTAAGAATCTGGGGCCAGACAACTTTGGCTCAAATTCTAGCATTGTTGGGTAATCTTGGGCAAGCTATTTAACTGAGCTGCATAAATTTTTTAAAAAGATCAAATCAGTTAATATACACACAGGGTTTAAAAGAGTAACTAGCACATAGCACTATTTAAGTGTTTGTTATTGCTAACATGCAGACAATTTACAGGAAGTAAGTTTTTAAAAAAGGAACAGGAATTTTCAAATTAAAAATACAATGAATATCTTGATGTTCAAATAAAACTAACAGCCAACTCTAGCAATAACTCACTACATACTGGGGCAGGCATCCTATCCCAATGCTAGAAGCACCTAACTTCCTAAGCAACTGAATAAAAACAGCATCCATTACCATTTTTTGAGTACCTATTATTAGCATCCAAGAGAGACATAGGTTTGAGTCAGAGCTCTTCCTCTTAATAACTGTGTGACCTAGGGTATGTCTGTTAACCTCTCTGAGGCTTTAAAGATTCCTCATCTATAAAATGGTAATAATCATACCATCGTTACAGGATTGTTTTGAAAATTAATTAGGACTATGTATGTAAACACAATGATAGCTATTATCACTATTCCCAGTCAGGGACCTTGCAAGGGTTGTTTATTCACATAGATTGTCTTATAATCCTTTCAATAACACAAGGAGGTAGCCAGCACCTCAGATATACATAAAAAAAACTTAAGCCCAGAGAGGTGAAGTAAGCTGCCCAAGGCCACACAGCTAGTAGATAGCCCAACCAAGCAGGATTCCAGGTCAGACTTCATTAATAACACTACTCTTTACCTTAAGTCACAACACTTAATATGAAATAGAAACCTTTCTTTCCTAGAGCTCAAGTAGTTAATTATTCAATGTATTCATTCAACAAACCATTATTGTGGACTTCTGTGCTGTTATAGTGGTTACAGTGGTGATTCCCGCCCTTATAAAGCTTTAGTGGGAGAGACAATCAACAGGTAACCACGTAATTGCTAAAATGACAAGAATCATTTAAAAAGTAGGCTAAGGCATTTAACAGGCAAGGGGTTTGCCTATTTTTTAGCAATCACGATCAGAAAGGTTGGGGAGTGAGGGCAGTAGCTTGGCTAGTTTAACAACCATGAAAAAGAACCAATGAGGGTGGAGACAAGATGCCAGACACCGATAAGCTAAGAATGTTCTTGAAGGGAAGAAGCACTCTCATTTTTTATCCCCTGCAGCATCAGACAGCATGAGATCCGGATTCTAGCACATCTGAATTCAAGGCCCGGCATGAAATGATCTCATGTCTTTCCACTAGTTTCTTCGTGTGTAAAATAGGCATGGTTGTTGCTACCGGAGGTGTTGTGAGGCTTCAATGAGGCAATGCGTATTCCCACAAAAATGAATTATAGAATCTGCGGGACGAAATGCAAAGCCCAGTCCCCCACATGCCTTCCCATGCTGTCGTTTTCCATGCCGAGGCCCCCTCCAGAGGTGCCCAGAGGACCTCGCCACCACACCCCAAACTTCCAGACCAGGGCCTCTCCTGACAAAGCCCCCCCATGCCCTCGACCCGCGAGATCATTCCCGAATCGGCCCACAGCCCCTCCCCACAGCACGCTCGAGGCGTCACATGTCAACCAAAACGCCATTTCCACCTTCCCTTCCCACACGCAGCCCTCTTTTCCCAGAGCTCTCCCAAGGAAGGACCCACCCCAAACCCCGCCATTCCGTCCTCCCTGCCGCCCTCGTGTGACGTAAAGCCGAACCAGGGAAACTGGGGCCGCCCTGGTCCCCGGGGTTCCCGGGGCCGGGCGGCCAGCGCCCGCACTGCGGACCCCGCGACTCAGGGCCTGGCCGCCGCCGCGCCGCCGCCGGCCGCGTGGGCCTGGTCCGGGCTGGCGGGCCAAGCTGCTCACCACGACGCTGGGGCTGCGGGTCGCCATAACGGAGCCGGCCGGCATGCGGGCTGACCGCTGAGGAGGAGGAAACCGGCGGCTGAGCAGAGGAGGAGGCGGAAGCGCAGCAGGAGGCGGCGCCGCGCGGGAAAGCCGAGAGTTTTGCCTGAACGCTCCTCGCAAGCGCTGCCACTGCTGGAAGAGGAAGAGAAGTAGGCTCCGCCCCCGCCCCGCCCCTCCCGCGCCCCCGCCCGCGCGCCGCAGCCAGCGCCTATCGGTTTCCATGCTCACGAGGTGTCCGTGGGAATTTTCTTCCGTAAGAAGCAGAGACTACCCCATGCGCAGCCTCTATCCCTCTGTCTCCCATTCAGAGGCTCCGGGGTCCCCAAACCTACTGCTGTCCGCGTTTCTTGCAAGTGGGCCTAAACTAGGTGCCGGCTCTTCGGGTTCCAGTCACCATGTGGCTTCTTGAACCAGGCATCCCCTTCCCAAGACCTTGCACTACATACATTGTGGCTTCCATTTTCTTGACTTGTGGCCCAGTTCTTGCAAAAATCCTTAAGGTGTAAGAGTTGAGACCCAGAGCCGTATATAGTTGGCCAGATCAGGGTATAAATCCGGGGGAACACTTAACTGCTTTGTAACTTTGTGCAAATCAGACTCCAAGCCTCTATTTTTGCCTCAGTAAAATGAGCATGTTAACTACATTCTAGGCCGTGCGCGGTGGCTCACGCCTGTAATCTAGGCACTCTGGGAGGCCGAGGCGGGTGGATCGTTTGAGGTCAGGAGTTTGATGCTGCAATGACCTATGATTGGGCTACTGCACTCCAGCCTGGAGGACAGAGACAGTGTTTCTTAAAATTTAAATTAAAAATGAGAAACGGCCAGGCGCGGTGGCTCACGCCTGTAATCCTAGCACTCTGGGAGGCAGAAGTGGGAAGATTGCTTGAGCTCAGGAGTTCGAGACCAGCCTGAGCAAGAGCAAGACCCCGTCTCTACTAAAAATAGAAAAAAAATATCCAGGCATGGTGGGGTTAGCCTGTATTTCTAGCTACTCGGGAGGCTGAGGTAGGAGGATCACTTGAGCCCAGGAGTTTTGAGGTTGTAGTGAGCTATGATGACACCACACTGTACTCTAGCCAGGACAACAGAGTGAGATTCTGTCTCAAAAAAAAAAAAAAAAAAAGAGAGAGAGAGAGAGAGAAATGATTCCTGCTGAAGGGTTTTATGAGAATTGTAAAAATCATGTATGTAAAGCACTTAGGTGAATATGTGTCACATAGTAGGTGCTCAAGAAACAGTCGCCGTTATAATTTTAGCACATATGAATGTGTGAACTCTACTTCCCTAGTTTGTTTGCCTTTGGTATCTATCATGGAGAGGCAGCAGGCTTTAGCCTGAGAAAGATCTGAGTTCAAATCCTGAGTTCCCCACTAACTAACATAATGACTTTGGGCAAGATAGTTGATCTCTGTGTGCCTCAGTTTCTTGGTATGTCCAATGAAGATAATATTTCCATCACAGAGTGTGTTGAAGATTAAACAAAATGATGTATACGAAAGTGCCTAGCATAGTGCTTGGTTCAATACATGTTAATACCAATGTTATATGTTCCATAATTTTGCCTTAAACAATTCTTCACTCTATGTATTATCCTTGCAGCCTCTAACACTTCTTATTCATTCTCTGTTGATGGACATTTGGGCAGTTTCCAGGTTTGGGCTATTACAATAGCAGCCCAAATGCTGCTAGGAACATTTTTTACATATCTTCTGGTGAACATATGAATGTATTTCTATTTGGTACAGACCTGGAAGTTCATATTAGCACATTTTCATTACTTATACTTTTAATAAACTTTGTGTTCTACCAGGAAGTTGCTTCAGAGAACTTCTGGTTATATATTCAGCCCTGACACATGTGGACTCAGCTATTCACATTTGTTTCTAAATTAAGTATCCAACAATTCAGCAATCCTTCCAGCTTGCTTCTGGCTTGCAGTTCCTTTCTCCAAATCCTGTGGTACCAGATACTCCTGAATTTTAACAGTAGATTTGAAATAAATAGTGATAGCCAGGTGATTGTAAACAAATTTCAATCCTGTCATTCTGTGTGACAACTTGGAGTTTTCTTATCTGTGTCTAAGGTGGAAAACAGCAGAGTGCAATCTGCAAGATGTAAGACTTTTTTTGGTAAGCAAAAATCTGGTTCATATATGAAATGTTTTACTGAATTTGGATATTATATTTAAAATTGAAATGTGTTCTTTTAACATTTTAATTGTTTTCAAACTAAAAACAAAATCTATAAAATAATTATTACTAATTATTACATGATTATTACTGAAAATAATTTTGTCATATAGAGGCGAGGAATGTTAAAAATTATCTGCCACAAGTGTCGAATATGCTAGTATGCCACTGTTCTTTACTAGAATATCTGCATTCAGGAAGAAATAAGAAAAGCATGGGTATAACCCAAGATTCCCCTTCCTCATTCCTGCCAGTCAAGAAACAATTTTGTAATCTACTTGTCTGAACACAATTATGAATTTTTTGTGTAATTCACAACCAATCCCAACTATGTTTCTGCTCTACAAGTTTCTACTAAGAACCTTGGTTTTTTTTGTTGTTGTTGTTGTTTTGAGACAGAGTCTCACTCTGTTGCCTGGGCTAGAGTGCCGTGGCGTCAGCCTAGCTTACAGCAACCTCAAACTCATGGGCTCAAGCGATCCTTCTGCCTCAGCTTCCCAAGTGGCTGGGACTACAGGCATGCGTCACCATGCCCAGCTAATTTTTTTTCTATATATTTTTAGTTGGCCAATTAATTTCATTCTATTTTTTAGTAGAGACGGGGTCTTGCTCTTGCTCAGGCTGGTCTCAAACTTCTGAGCTCAAAAGATCCACCCGCCTCGGCCTTCCAGAGTGCTATAGGATTACAGGCGTGAGCCACCGTGCCCGGCCAAGAACCTTGTTTTTAACCATGGTGCTATGCTCCTCCAAAGTTTGTATTTCCATGAAAAAAATTACCACCACAAAAATACTTACTTTAAATGTTGAATTTTTAAACTGAGTTGATAATAGCTTTCTCAATAATGTCAGAGTTTCACTTTCATCAGAATAAATTTCCATAAACTTTACTTTTAATCCATAAATTGGATGTAAAATTGAACTACTATTGAAATTAACTAATATGATGGTTAATTTTATGTCACCTTGGCTGACTGCAGTGTCCAGGTATTTGTACAAACATTTTTCTGGATGTTTCTGGAAGGTGTTTTTTGGATGAAATTAACATTTAAATTGTTGGCTTTTGAATAAAGCAAATTACCTTCCATAATGTGGGTGGGCCTCATCAGCTGAAGGCCTTAATAGAACAAAGACTGACTTCCCCAAAGCAAGAAGGAACTCTCCAAAAGATTGTCTTTGGATTAGAACTGCAATTCCTCCCTGAGTCTCTAGACTGCCAGCCTACACCATCAGATTTTGGACTCACCAAGCCTCCACAATTGCATGAGCCAAGTCCTTAAAATAAATCAATCCCCCTCCCATATAGATAAACATCTAGATACATTTAGATATATCTATATATGTGTATACTTCCTGTTAGTTCTGTTTCTGTGGAGAACCCCAACACAACTGATTTTCTGTTTGAAGCATCTAATGATATCAATATAAAACTGGCATCATTTAACTGTTTGTGAAGTTCTGCTAATTGAGTTACTCATCAGAAATATTGCCTCACTTTTTGTCATGTACAAGGAAACTTGGAATGGAAAATGAGCAAATGAATTTTGAAGAAAAGTCACTTGATCTAAACAAAAGTCCTTCACAGAGCAATATATAAATACTTCTCTGCAGCTGTACCTCATTAAATCACCAACTTCAGGCACAGTCTTCTTAAAATAACTACAAACCTTTGAGGTAGATGCTGATGCTTTCTTGGTATATTTATGTCTTCTGGTTTTCATGTAGTCAGTGACATCATTGAGCCCCAAGAGTGGATGATAAATGTTGACAAATGTTTTATGCACATTACACATTCATCATCAACTTTTTTGAGAAAAAAATTCGGTATCTAATTCTTCATTAATTATGCACTTTAGGTTTTGAACTCATATACTTAAAGAGCTGATAGCAAAATTTTTAAAAAATGCATGACCAAACAATAAAATAGTGGGTTGTAGATTTTCACCATATAATGAATGACACTGTACCAAGAAAATTCAGCCGCTATATGTTCTATGGCAGGACTTCTCTGCCTCTATTTCCTGAATATATTTTACATACATGTAAATATATAATTTCCTATATCCACTGGCCCACCAACTGGTGGCCTGGCAGCTTCCTGTATCTTGCAGGCTTTGGCATGGATACAATTGGCTGGTACATCAGGTATTCAGCAAGGAACACCATTGCTAATACTTCTCCCACTCCCACCTAGGACTGGAATGAGTTAGCTGTTCCTAACTCCTAGTGTCCGAGTGTACTTGCTTTTTTATCAGTGAACGCCTTGCATGCTGTCCTTGTTTTATTACATTTGGGAAAGATTAGGAAAAGGGAGAAGGGTTATCACTGGTTGTCCTTCAGATTTAAGCTTGATGCAACTATTAATACTTAAACTTCATTAGAAAATGAAAAATCTGGAATAAATGCTAAATTGGACAAAATGGTGGAAAAACAGACATAAACTGGAACTGCCCCAGGCAAACTGGCATGTATAGTCCTCCTATAGTGGTATAAGGTATTTGGATGCTTTCCAATGCTGCTCATGGAAGTTCTTAAACTGCAGTATGCCAATCTCTGATTGCAATTTGCTTCCTCTTCAATTCTCGCTGGACACCCTAATTGTGCTTCAGACTCATGGAGACCTCCAATTACACAGTCTATCACCCTGCTCCTGGCCTTCCTGTACTTTCCAGGTCCATTTGGATCCCACCTGAACCACTCTCTCCGCAACTCCTAGTTCAAGCTTTGTACCCCTCTGAATCAGCTCTGCCAAGACGGCTAACCTACACCCTGGCTCAACCCCACACCCTGTTTTGTCTACCCATACTAGGCTGCTGAGTGCTGCTGGAGAAAATCCCACGATCATGGAGATTGGTACCTCTACAGATTCATGGTCTCAAATCTCAACTGGGCCCTAAACACCCCTCTACAATCCTTTATAAGTCCTTGGTCAGCTCCCCTTTTTATTACCCTCAATAATGTTCTGAACATTCATCCCCATTCAATCCCTACCATCCCCACTCCAGAAATAGACTCAACCCATTAACTTATGAAGAGACCGAAGGATTCAGGCATGAACCACATCAATGTCCTTCCATCCACATCTACACTACTTCTTCCTCTCTTTCCTCCAGGCCCAGAGGTGAGGAGTCCCTCCTCTGGCCAGCAGATCTATCTGTACCCTGAATTCTGTCACCTTGGTATTTGCCTATATAAAATAGGTACTTTTATTCTTCCATAGCTTTTGTTTATCCTCCCTTCTGGTTTTCCCCCTTAGGCTTTATAAAGACTCAAGTTTTTTCCTATCCTAAAAATAAATAAAGGAATAATTGAATGAATGAACATGTTTAAAGTCCTCCCCTAGGCCGGGCGCGGTGGCTCACGCCTGTAATCCTAGCACTCTGGGAGGCCGAGGCGGGCGGATCGCTCAAGGTTGGGAGTTCAAAATCAGCCTGATCAAGAGCGAGACCCCGTCTCTACTAAAAATAGAAATACATTAATTGGCCAACTAAAAATATATAGAAAAAATTAGCTGGGCATGGTGGCACGTGTCTGTAGTCCCAGCTACTCGGGAGGCTGAGGCAGGAGGATTGCTTGAACCCAGGAGTTTGAGGTTGCTGTGAGCGAGGCTGACGCCACGGCACTCACTCTAGCCTGGGCAACAGAGTGAGACTCTGTCTCAAAAAAAAATAAAATAAAAAAAAATAAAGTCCTCCCTTAATGCTGTGCCTCCCTCTTGTTACAGGTAGCTTCTTGAGTTGTCGACATTCTCTCTACCCATTTCCTTACTTCCCATTTCCTCCTCACACTCAGTGTGGTCTGTCTTCTGCACCCACCACTGTGCAGAAACAGTTAACAGGGAACACCACTGATTGCTATCTTGCAAGATCCAATGGACACTTTTTTGGCGTTATATAACTGTCCTTTCTATTGCTTTTGATATGATGTATCATTTTAATCTTAAATCTCTACATTTTGTTAGCTTCTGGGACATCACCTTCCTAATTTTCCTACAGTACTTCCCTGTTTTTTCTCTCTCCCTCTCTGTCTCTCTCTCAAACTTTTCAGTATACCCTTCCCCAGTGTTAACATAATGGAACCACATTCAGTACAACTACCCAAATCAGAAAATTAACATTGACATGCTATTAAATAATCAAATTTCACCAATTGTCCTGTTAATGTTATTTTATTTTATTTTATTTTATTGAGACAAGGTCTTGCTCTGTCACCAGGGCTATAGTGCAGTGATGTCATCATAGCTCACTCCAATTTCCTACTCCTGGGCTCCAACAATCCTCTTGCCTCAGCCTCCCAAGTAGCTGGGACTACAGGCACATGCCACCATGCCTGGCTAATTTTTCTAGTTTTTGTAGAGACGGGGTCTCACTCTTTCTCAGGCTGGTCTCAAACTCCTTACCTCAAGTGATCCTCCTGCCTCAGCCTCCCAGAGTGCTAGGATTACAGGTGTGAGCCATCATGCCTGGCTAAAATTATTTTTTAAAAAAGATCTCAATTGGCTTTATTATGATTCTAGAATTGGACATTTCATTCCATAAAATAGAATAAACGTTCCCTCATTAATAGTTTTTTTTCTGGACTAGGATCTGATCCAGGATCATGTGTTGCATTTCATTGTCAAGTCTCCTTAGTCTCCTTTATTCTGGAAGAGTTCCTCACTCTTTGTCATGATCACAACATTTTTCAAGGGCACTGGCCAGTTATTCTGTAGAATTTCCCTCAGTTTGGGCTTGTCTGATGTTACCACAAGATTAAAATTTAGGCATTAAATTTTGGGCCAGAAATATAACAGTAGTAATGGTGTGTCCTTCACAGTGCTCCATATTAGCAGGCACATGATGCTGATTTGTTCCACTATTGGTGATGTTAATCTATATTACTTACTTAAGGCAGTGTCTGCTAGGCTTCTTCACTATAAACATACTATATTTCCCTCTGTAATTAATATGAGGAATGATACTTTGAGACTAGGTAAATATTCTGTTCCTCATAAAACTTTTACCCACAAATTTTAGCATCCATTGATGATTCTTTTTTGTGTGCTTGCAATTTAAGAAAGGAATTATAACTTAAAGTTGTATTGTGACAGGAGAAATTGAGAAACAGTGGAATGCACCTGTAATCATTACATTTAGAGTCCTTTGCTGAACTCCACTGTGTACCAGTACTTTACAGAAAGAAAATATTTTTAATCTTTGAAGGCAGAAGTTATCCCCCCAATTATATATATATATATATATATATATATTCACTGTTATTTTCCTTGAAAATTCTTTTTTAAATTTTATTTTTAACTGACAAATAATACTTGTGTATATATTTATGGGGTACAATGTGGTGTTTTCATATATGTTTACATTATGGAATGATTAAATCAAGCTAACTAACAAATCCATCACCTCACATGCTTATCATTTCCATTAATCATTCTTACCTAAAACAACTATTACCGGGTCATTTGTCAATTGATTTTTCCATTAAAATCATTCTTCATTTATTAGTTGGAATGTTACTGCAATGAAGATCTTTTCTTTCTTCCCATTCATTTTTTATGAAATTATCTACATCATTATGAACTCAGGGATTCTGATTTTATCCTATAGGTCCATTAGTAGCATTTACTACTTTTTTGCCCACATTGTCCAAGATTTGGCTATTGGGAGTCCCTCCATGTTGGCTCCTGTGTCCTTTTGATATTTCCCCATCATTCTTTGAGCACTTCTTTACTGTCTGGCACCACAGATATTCCAGGCTCATCTTTCACTTTCCCTGCCCTAGTGGTGGAATCAGCCAATTGTACAAAGAGCTCTGGTTCCTTATATTGGAGAGTGGTATTATTAGAAACCAAGCTCTGGGCACTAGTTATAACATTTAAATTATAATGGTAAAAATCAACAGTGTCTTACAGTAAACTTTTTATGAGTAACTATATTTTAAAACTAAGGTTTAAAGCTTAAATAAAGCCATCTATCATTATTTAAAATGTGTATGCTTAAATTTGTATACTTAAATATGTATTTATTGAGGTATATTAAATTATTTTTTAAAAAGTGAAACTTATGTACCATAAAAAAGAACTAGCAGGTCATAAAAAATTGAGTATGCATTGAGTATACCGTTTTTTCTCAGTGAGACAATAAAGAATTTACTTTATTTTTTTTTTATTTTATTGAGACAGAGTCTCACTCTGTTGTCCGGGCTAGAGTGCCATGGCGTCAGCCTAGCTCACAGCAACCTCAAACTCCTGGGCTCAAGCAATCCTTCTGCCTCAGCCTCCCAAGTAGCTGGGACTACAGGAATGTGCCACCATGCCTGGCTCATTTTTTCTATATATTTTTAGTTGGCCAATTAATTTCTTTCTATTTATAGTAGAGACCGGGTCTCGCTTTTGCTCAGGCTGATTTCGAACTCCTGACCTTGAGCAATCTGCCCGCCTCGGCCTCCCAGAGAGCTAGGATTACAGACGTGCGCCACCCGCACCCAGCCACGAATTTACTTTCTAAGGTGATGGATATCTCAATTATACTGATTTGATCTTTACAAATTATACAAATGTATTAAAATATCACATGTACTCTGAAAGTATGTACATCTATTATGTATTAATAAAAATAATTCCTTAAAAATTTACTTGTTTTTACTTTTTTTTTTTTTTACAGATGTGGTCTCACTATGCTTCCTAGGCTGCTCTCAAACTCCTGGGCTCAAGTGATTCTCCCACCTCAGCTTCCTGAGGAGCTGCGACTATAGGTGTGTACCACCGCCACCACACCTGGCAGTTTACTTTCTGCATAGAAAGCAGAGAGGTTTTGCTTCCTCTAACTTAAATGTGTATTCTTAAAAAGGCCTGCTAACTTTCATGTTTGTGTGCTGCATTTGAATGCTTCTGCTATAGACAACTGTAGGACTATCAGCAAACAAAAAGAATAGTAAGTGTTCTTCACTTCTAGAGAAGCTGAAATCCCTAAGGTTGTTAACTTCTCTGGTGGTTTCCAGAAGGCACTGTTACTCTGGTTATTAATATAGCTAAGGCTGTGGCTACTTGGGATTCTCAGGTATCTGTATTCTGATCTGGTATCTCTATTGAATGTTGCTCTTTTCCAGGATAAGGCCTCAAATTCGGAGTAATGAAACTGACAAGGTATCTGTGGTGTATAAGAAATCTATTTGGTCTTTGTCCCTAGTTCCTCTTACAGAGATTCTAAAACCCTTGGAATTTGCTGATAGAGGTGTCTTTTATTATTTATAATGAGCCCCTTCTGATCATACCTGAGTTTATGCCAAGAGATGACTTTGGATAGGGCCCCTAGATAGCCCCAGGATAGGGCTGCTCACTGGAAAGTCCAGGTGATTAGAGTTGGAACTTTCAGCCTCACCCATAGACCTCTGGTAAGTGTGGAGGGGCAAGCTGGAGATCAAGCTCTACAAAAACTCTTGAACCATAAGACTTGATGAGCTTCCGGTTGCCGAACACATGGAGGTGCTGGGAGGGTGGTACCTGTTGAGGGCATAGAAGCTCTGTGGCCCTCCCCCATACATTGCCCTATGTACTGGCTGTTCGTCTATATCCTTTGTAATATCCTTTATAATAAACTAGTAAATGTAAGTAATTCTGTCCCTGAGTTTTGTGAGCTGTCGTAGCAAATTAATGGAACCCGAGGAGGGGTTCGTGGGAATCCCCAATTTAGAGCTGATTGGTCAGAAGTACAGGTCACAACCTGGGATGTGCAATTGGCATTTGAAGTGTGTGTGGGGAAGTGTTGTGGGACTGAGCCCTTAACCTGTGGGATCTGTTGCTATCTTCAGTTAGTGTCAGAATTGAATTAAACTATAGGACTAGTTGGTGTCTGCTGGAGAATTGCTTGATGTGTGGGGAAAACCCTCACACACATCTGTTCACAGAAGTGTTTTGTGCTGTGTTGAGTAGAATGGAGGGTAGGAAAAAGTTTTTTTCCTGCTGGGCGCAGTGGCTCACGCCTGTAATCCTAGCACTCTGGGAGGCCAAGGTGGGAGGATAGTTTGAGCTCAGGAGTTCAAGACCAGCCTGAGCAAGAGCAAGACCCTGTCTCTACTGAAAACAAAAAGAAATTAGCTGGACAACTAAAAATATATAGAAAAAATTAGCCGGGAATGGTGGCGCATGCCTGTAGTCTCAGCTCTTTGGGAGGCTGAGGCAGGAGGATAGCTTGAGTCCAGGAGTTTGCGGTTGCTGTGAGCTAGGCTGACGCCATGGCACTCTAGCCCGGACAACAGAGTGAGACTCTGTCTCAAAAAAATAAAAAGTTTTTTTCCTATTATAGTATCTTACACTCAAACCATCTTTTGCATTCTCCTGGATAGCTGCTAACACCAAAGGCTTGCTCACTAATCTCCAGATCCACAACATGGCATCACAAACAAAAAGAGGGGGCGGGGGGGGCTGGGGCATTGTTACAATTAATTAGGTATGATAGGTATGCTTCATATATTCTTAATGAACTCTATAGTAAACTTTTATACTTCAGGCTCACAATATACGGAAAGTTGTCAAGTCAAAGAAAGCTTAACTTACTTTAGGTTAATTTTGTGTTGGTAAAATGCTGTTATAATTAAATTGTATCTTTTCAAGCAGGGTAGTGACACATTCATCTTCATGTGTAAGGGCTAACAAAGGTAACTGTTAACAAACTGACTTGTGAAGAAGATTTTATTGCTAAGTTTAAAACACTTCTATTGTTTGATATTGGTTATAGTACACACTGTGTAGGGCAGATTTAACACCCTGAAGATTTATCTAGGCCTTCTTTGTTCATAATGTTCTTGTCTTCAGGGTTATCATAGACTAAATCTTTACACATAGTTCCATTCATCTATGTACTATTTCCTAATAGGGTATTTCACTTTCTCCATTCTGATACTTTTGGTTACTATAATAAATGGGCCAGAACCATTTGGTCTTTCAGTAGATGGTCTCTGATCTCCCTTCGCAATTGCTTAATGACTCTGCTAAGAAATTAGACAGAGCTGTGCTGTCCAATATAGTAGCCACTAGCCACATGTGGCTATTTAAATCTAAATTTAAAGTAAGTAAAATTAAATAAAATAAGCAATTTGGCTCCTCAGTCCTACTTGCCACATTTCAAATGTTCAGGAGCCATTTGTAGCTAGTAGCTACTGTATTGGACAGTGCAGACATAGAATATTTCCATCATTGCAGAAAGTTCTGTAGGACAGCCCTGAGTTAAAGAGTGGGTTTTCTGGAAAGAATGCCAAGGAACGGTCTCAGAGCCTCGGTAGGAAGGACTATCCTAGACACAGGCTTTTCAGTGTAAGCTGATATTGCTACCAGGTGCATTAAACAGACAGACTGTTTCAGTCCACGTAAACTTGGGATTTCCAGGACTATTTTAACCCAGAGGCAGATGATTTCATGAAGATAGACTGCTACTATAAGTAGAAAACAAAGTAGAACTGAGGAAAATTGATAATAGAAATTTAGTTGTGGTTGTCTTAGAATCTTCCGGGAATTGTTTTTTATGTCCTATTTTCTGACAGGCATCAGCAAAACCCCTGCCCTCCCCCCTTTTCAGAGTCACACAGGCTGGAGCGCAATGGCGCTATCATAGCTCACTGTAACCTCAAATTCCTGGGCTCAAGCGACCCTTCCACCTCAGCCTCCTGAGTAGCTGAGACTACAGGTACACTCTACCACACCCAGCTAATTTTTTTGAGACAGGAGGACCAATGACATTGGTCTCAAATTCCTGGCCTCAAGAGATCCTCCTGCCTTAACCTCCCAAAATACTGAGATTACAGGCATGAGCCACCATGGCCAGCCTCAAAGCCCCTTTCTTTTTTGCTCCACTTCTAACTCTCAGTTTATCAGTATGTATCAATCCCACTGGGATGAACATTCTCTCAAAAATTCATTACCAACAGACCTCCAACTTAAACTTCTAAACCAAAAGCATGATTCCTTTCTTGGCTGGCATGATATTTCAGTTATCTGATTGGTGGAGGGAGTGTTCTTAAAACTTATGAGGGAGGAGGCGAAGCAGGATAGGGAAAGGAAGAGAGCTGAGCAAGGATATGGCCTCAAGTAAAGTTTAGCCTTGGCCTGGTCCACAGCGGGAAACAACTGAAGTAGTCCTGCTGTGAAGTAGGCCAGAGATTTTGTATTCTAGAATTTTGTACCCATCCATTGTTTACTCAAGAAGAAGGGAGTGTAGACTCCCAGGCTCCCATCAAGCAAGGACAAGTAATCAGAGAAGGTTGCAGGGGTAAGCTGCACTTGAAGCAAATGTGGGATAGGACACTAGCTGGTGAGGGGACCTAAGCAGGGCACCAACAGCATCTACTGCACCCAGGTCCACAGGCTACACGAAATAGATACTAATGAAAATGAGTTATCACAGGATTATATTCGGAAATACCTTCCTATATTAGATAAACTAATTTAAAGGTATATCAGCATGAATATAAATAATGCTAATAATGACTATGTGTACTGTATAATTAAGACTATGCCTAATTTCCACCATTTGTTAAAAATGTAAAAAGCCTATTTAAGTAACTCATTTTAATAAATAATTTGTTTAGCTGAATCCAGATAAAATTCTAAAAACTACATGATACAGAAATGTTTATACTTCCATTTTGTGTGTGGACTTTTAAAGGCATACTATCTGATATATTTTTGTAATAGTTATTTAACAGTTGTATTTTATCTCTATTATTTTGATTCTATTTCCTAACATTCTTAAGTGTCTTTGGCATGTATAAATTAGTATAAAACTAGAGTAATGAGCATTTGATTTTATATATTCTATTAGAATTGCCTATAATACATGCCTATATTTATACATATCTTTATACATAAGTTTTAATATATATTACATCTAATATATAGATAGTAATCATATATAAAGTGAATTTGGACCTCAAGATGATTTCAAACAAAACCTCAACATGCATTTGCTCCCCCCACCAACTGTGGAAATTTAACAAGAACAGCAAACACTTGATAGCATTTACCATTAGAGAAATTTAAACACTGGATATTTGAAGAAAACCAGGGATTATTGTTAAAATTGGGGGGGGGTTCGATAATAGTATTGCGATTGCATTTTTAACACATTAACTGCCATGTGAGTTATATTTAATTCACACTAGTTTTGAGCCCAGGCCTCGTGAAGCATATGTAATTCACACATCTCTTTATCTTGGGAGCCACGTGGTGCGCAGGCAACTCATGCTGTCATGCTGTGGCATATGTGTTACATGACGGGTGGCCCCCTGGGCAAAACTCTGCAGTTGGTTCACCAAAATCTCACTTGTTGATTTTCTTATTGTTACAATTACTATTGACAATTTAACTGCATATAACTCACACGTGGGAAACAAGAAATAACAAAATTTTCATTAAATTAGAAAGGACTGTTTTGTTTTTGAAGTTTTTATTCTATTTTTATAATAAAACACCGTAGCCCCAAGGAAAAAAATTTTTTTCCAGTGTGGCAGTCAATGTGTTAAAAAGTCTTTGTATTTTAGAGATATGTAATGATATATATGAGGATGAAATTATATCTCTGGGATGTGCTTCAAAATAGGGTTATGTGTGGAGGGGACTAGGTAGGAAAATATATGAAACGAGATAGAAAATGAGCTGATAAATGTTGAAGCTGGGTAATGTGTACATGGCAAAAACTTTCTGCAGGGCATTTAGCAATATGAATCAATGGACTTTCAAAAAATGTGTACAAAACTCTTTGACTTAGGAATTTCTGTTGTAGAAATTTATCTTAAGGAAATAATCAGACAAGGGTAGAAAGCTGCTTGTACAAGAATGTTCATCTAGGCATAGTTTATTTTTAGACATTTATTACCCATGTGTCCTATAAGTAAAAAGAAATGTTACTTCAAAATGAAAAAGGAATCTAAGATAGATGAGGACACGAGATACAAACAAAACAAAGCAGTGGCAGCTAAAGGGTAAAAAAACAGCTGAGAAGGTCACTTTCTTCTACTTTTCTGCTGATGGGTTTAACTTTTAAAAAATTTCAAAAATTATCAAAAAAGTTGCAAGAATAACACAAAGAATGCCTGTGTATCCTTCACCAAGATGCACCAACTTGTAACATTTTGCCTCATTTGCTTTATCTCTCTCTATACACAATTTTTTTCTGAACCAGTTAAATGGTGGACATGACACCTCATCACACCTAAACACTTCAGTATGCATTTACTAAGAACAAAGATATTCTCTTATATAACTACAGTACAATGAGCGGAATCAGGAAATTAACATTGATACAATAACATTATCTAATATTCAACCCATATTTACATTTAGCCAATAGTCCCCAAAATGTCCTTCACAGCAAGAATTTTTTTTTTTCTGAATCAGGATCCAATTCAGGATTGAACATTACTTTTAGTTGGCATGCCTCTTTAGTCACCTTTAATCTGGAGCAGTTCTTCAGTCTTTCTTTGTTTTTCAAGACTTTGAGGCCAGTCGTTCTGCAGAATATCCTTCAATCTGAGGGTCTCTGCTGTTTCTTCATGATTAGATCAGTAGATCAGTACTATTTGAAATAACAAAATAGCAACAACAAAACCTGGAAACAATTTTCCAATGACAGGGAAATGGTTAAGTAAACTATGATAAATCCACAAAATGGACTATTATGCAGCCAGTAAGAATGACAGAGCATATCTGACCTGGGAAGATATTTCCAATTCTTAAGTGAAAAAGCACATTACAACTTAATAGACATTAAGCCCATTTTTGTAAAAAGAAAAATTATATACGGTCATATATATGCATAGAAACACCTGAAAGATTTTATTAAAAAATACAATGGTGACCTATGGTTGGTAGGATTATGGGAGATTTAAAATTTTTATTTTTACTTATCTGTATTTTCTAGTTTCTATATAATCATCAATTCACCTGTGAATAGTGAAAAGAAAAAAAACATGAAGAAGCTAGCTTCTCTATTTTATACCTGAAGGATGACTGTGTGGAAAAGGGAATACCAATGATTTCCCTGTTAAAAAAAAAAAAATAAAAAAAAGCACTTATCTACCATGAAACAGCTAATTTCACTTATGAACACTTTATTTTTTGTTGTACTCCTTAAGATAACGTAGTCATTTAAGGGATATTACCCTCATTTTGACAGATAGGTTTGGGGCAGAGGTTGAGACAAGAAAGGTATCTTGTTCAGAGTTACAAGTTAGAAGTGGCAGAGCTAGGATTCAAACTCAGGTCTTTCAGACCATAAAGCTCTATTTTTTTCCCACCTCACATTGCTCCTGTGTAGCCCTGCTGCAGGGCAGAACTAGGAGAATCAAAAGGTAGCAGTTGCAAGGAGGCGACTTTTTAAAAAGACAACTGAACAATTGTGAAATGAGCTGAGCTCTCTGTACCTAGAAGTGCTTGAGTAGAAGGCAGACATCATTCAGAGATGTGGCAGAAGGGGCTCCTGAAAGAGAAAGGCAGCACCATTTTTCAGCTATCTGCTGCCTGATTCTATCTGGATAGAGGACTTGGAATGTTGACTACAATGCCTCAGCTTTTGGTCTCACTACCAACCATCTGGTGATTTTCATAGGTTTTATAAGTAGCCATGTGTTTTAACTTTTATTTTTTTGACTAGACAAGAATTATATATATATGTGTGTGTATGTATATATATGTACATAGATCTATTTTGCTTTCCCATGTGCCTCGAGCTTTGGTTGTCTTTACCATGTGGCATTTTTCATAGGCAAGTTGGTTAATCACTTCCATAGCCCCTTGACATTACTGGCCCCAACTTCCCACTTCTCTCAATTCTTTTCCACTCTTTTACCTTTCTAGTGCCTACAATTCATCCCACCCTTACATCTGGGTGTTTTTCCTTTGCCAAGGAAATATCGGAGTTTGTGTATAAATTCCTATTAAATCTCTGCTAGCAAGGAAGGGGGTAGGTAGATAGTTCCATGGAGACTGCCAGCTGATGGAAGGAATTCTCAATCTTGGGTCACCTATAAAAGCAGATTAGCAG
Organism: Cheirogaleus medius; assembly: GCA_008086735.1. Taxonomy (NCBI): domain Eukaryota; kingdom Metazoa; phylum Chordata; class Mammalia; order Primates; family Cheirogaleidae; genus Cheirogaleus; species Cheirogaleus medius. The sequence goes on from VBSM01002707.1 coordinate 478,574, forward strand.
AGGACCAAGAGACAGCACTTGGACTGTGAGGGGCATCAAACAGAGTCAAGAAGTATGATAAGAACTAAAAAAAGGCCAGGCACGGTGGTTCACACCTGTAATCCTAGCATTCTGGGAGGCTGAGGTGGGAGGATTGTTTGCGCTCAAGAGTTCGAGACCAGCCTGAGCAAGAGCAAGACCCCATCTCTACTATAAATAGAAAGAAATTAGCCAAACAACTAAAAATTAGCTGGCACGGTGGCGCGTGCCTGTAGTCCCAGCTACCCAGGAGGCTGAGGCAGGAGGATTGCTTGAGCCCAGGAGTTTGAGGTTGCTGTGAGCTAGGCTGGTGCCACGGCACTCTAGCCTGGGCAACAGAGTGAGACCTTGCCTCAAAAAAAAAAAAGAATCCATTGGTTTTCCCCAATAGTCACTGGTGAACTTTGCTGGAGCAGTTTTAGTGCAGTTAAGAGAAGTGAAAGTGGGCTGAGGAACAAGTAACAAAAATACGGAAGTGGAAATGTCAAGTGGGGACTTGACTTTCAAGAAAATTATATGAGAAGAAAATTGGGTAAAAGCTGGACTTGGGAACATAGGTACAAGGGCTGGTGTACTGGGCGATGGGAGGGTCTTGAGTCTATGTTCACTCCTTTAATCCTCACAACTCTGTGAGTGAAGCACTTTGTTTTTTTCTAGAGACAGGGTTTTGCTCTGTGGCCCAGGCTGGAGTACAGTGGCAGGATCACAGTTCACTGCAGCCTCGAACTCCTGGGCTCAAGCGATTCTCCCACCTCAGCCTCCCAGGTCACTGTGCCCAGTTGTGAAGTACTATTTTTATCTGCATTTTAAAGATGAGATAATGGAGGTGGAGAGAAGTTAAATGAATTAATCAAGTTTACATGGAATTTGAACCCAGGCTACCAAAATCTAGAGTCTGTATGCTTATGTTTCTAATAGTTTCTAAATACTATAATGGGAAAGACAAGTAAGTAAAAAGGACTGAAGATGGAGAACCTGAGACTAACCGCCAAATATCTGTGGTGGCATCAGTCTGCACTGTTGTGATTTTCTCCAGCAGGTCATCTCCCTCAGCTGTAAGGGTGGGGTGAACTCTAGGAATAGGGGAGGTAAAAGGTTGGAAGAGAACTGAGAGAAGTGGGAAAGTGGAGGCCAGTGGTATCAAGAGGTAATGGATGTAATCAACCATCACATCCAGACTTAGTAGTTAAGGAAGTGAGGCCAATAAAGAAAACCAAAGAACTAAACGTCAGATGAACACGGACATGGAATTTAAGTTAAGAGTCTGGACAAAGGGTTAAAAAAAAAGAATCCACACTAGCTTATTAGCAATAAGAATGGAGAAGTTGGATACAAGAGACAGAGTGCTAGATTTGGAGGAAGTTAGCAAGTGGATGTGGAAATCAAAGCTGACCGATTATAACCCTATTGACTGACGGTGTCATTAACAAATAGATACAATTCAGGTCAGGGCAATTTAGTTTGGGACTCATGCTTGAGTAGCCAGCAAATTGGGTAGAAATGTCCAGGAGAATAGTTGAGACTGAGCATGAAGCTTCGGTGAATGGAGGACAACCATGTGGAACACACAGGTAACACCTATAGCAGATTGTGGTGATGGGTGAGAACACAAGATGGCAAAGACCAGAACACCAGGGAATACTTACGTCAGGGGTAGGGAGAAGAGCCAGAAAATGGGTGGCCGTGAAGGGGTGGTACAGTTATAGGAATTAAGGTTTCCAGGAGAGCATCAAAGGGAAAAAAAAAAAGAACAAAAAGATGTGACTATTTCAAGTTTATTTTATCAGTCTTTCTAGGGGAAGTGGCCTACAAACTGTTGGTTGCATTTCCAAGTTCCACAGAATGGAGTGACCCTAGTTATTAAATGCTCCAAGGACCATATAGTAAAGGCTGCCTAAACCTTCTCTCTCCTATTGTGCCTCTTTCCGAGGGAGAAAGAAAATCTGTCAAGCCTCTATCCTAAGCAACATATATTTTCTTTAATACTGTTCCTGCATCCCCAGCACACTGGCTAGCTGCCCTAAGCTGTTTGGGTACATGGGATAGGTTGAAACGCTTAAGAACAACTCTTCTAAGGGATATCTGGAAAGGTTATATTTGAGGATAATGCCAAAATTCCAGTTCTTTGATCTGTAAACTTTCAGAAACTGCTTATCTTTTGTGCTTGTTTTCTAACCAAGAACATATGAGAACAGGGTCCAAGGAATTATTGCTTCCTGGTAATACTAAATCAATACTAAATATAGAACATAAGCCTATTCGGCTTAGGGATCAGGAACGTTTGAAAATAAGCCTTTGTGTTAAATTATCTGGCTAACCTCTGAAATAAAAAATAATAGCAGTCCCCATGACTGCTGTAGTTGTAAGTTACAAATTTTTTTCAGTAAAATAGTTTGGCTAATGTTATAAATACTAATTAGCACAAAATGTGATTTTGAGAATTAGAAAAAAACTAATTTTCATGTAGCATCAATTCATCTTTGACTACATTCAATGTATTCTTTATTTAGAAACTTTCATGCTGACTGACCAGCATAATCGAAAATCTGTGTTATTTTTACCAACAATTTATTTTCAGATATGCAGGTAACTGTTGCTTGAAAATAAAAAAAAATTCTAGCAAATGAGCTAAAAGCCTCAGGTCAATTTTTCTGGTTAGTCTTAGATTTTATTCATACAAGGACAAAATCACTAGTTGAAAAACAAAAAGTTCAGATGATTTTATCTTGTTTCACATAATTGACCAGTTGTTAGACAAAGTTATAATATTGGGAATAAGGGCCATCACATGACAGATAAAGGTTATAGGAGTTCTTCAACAAAACCGTATGTGACTCCTTCAAGTGTACTGAACCAAGCTACATATGACCCTGGACACAAACAAGCAGGCCCATCTGGCAACAATGGACAGTAATAAGCAATCTCTTACTTTTCAGAAAGCAAGATGAAGGGAAATGATTCAGAGATTACTATTGTTAATACATATGAAACAAAACCTTTTGATTTAACCTTTTCACAAATGAAATATAGTGCTTAGTTTCCCAAAGATAATTCATAAGCCACTTTGAGATATACTATATATCAGCTTCATAACAAAATCAAAACCCTATAGAATTTTCTCTAGTGTATTTTTTTTAAAAGGCACCATACCTCTTTTCATTAAAAAGCACTGTTCTGGAGTGGAGAAGCAGGCAAGCTTAATCCCTGGAGTGGATGGCAATTTTCATCAAAAATGTAAATGTACATAACCATGACTTAGCAGTTCCACTCTGGAAATTTAGCTTAAGAAATTACTTGGATAAGAACATGAGGATGTATGTGAAACTGGAAAGAACAATTCCAGTTCATCCATACACTGAAATACCGTGGAGCTGCTAAAAAGAATGTGAGAATCTAGATCTACTGACACCTTATAATGTTGTTCAAGTGAAAAAGATGCAGAACTGTAGGTATAGCATGATCCTATTTATGTTAAAAAAGTGTATATGTTATGTATGTACACAAGCACTTAGAAGGATATATATCAAATATTTCTGGGGAGTAGGCTTGTGGAGAAGGGGGGATTTTCACGTTTTACTTTATATACCTTTATATTTTAATTTTGTACATGGACCACATATTACTTTTTTAAAAATCAAGGTAAAATTCACATAACCAAAAATTCGCCCTTTAAAATAGTATAATTCATGGTTTTCAGTATATTCCCAAAGTTGTGCAACCATCAACCACTACCTAATATTTCATCACCCCAAAAAGAAACCCTATATCTATTAACAGTCACTCGTCATTCTCCCATCTCAGCAGCCCGACAACCACTAATCTACATGCTACCTCTATGGATCTGCCTCTCTGGACATGCCATATAAATGGAATCATACCATATGTGACCTTTTGTATCTGGCTTCTTAGCATGTTTTCAAGGTTCATCCACATTATATGTAGTATGTATCAGTAATTCATTCCTTTTTATGGCTATTACTTTTATAAATAAAAAAATGTATAAATAGATCTTATTTTTAAAATGCCCAGAAACACCTCACCCTTCTGTAAAAATCACTTTTTTTTTATGAAATGGAGTCTTGCTTTGTCACTAAGCTGGAGTGTAGTGGTGTGATCACAGCTCTTTGCAACCTCGTGCTCCTGGACTTGAGTGATCCTCCTGCCTCAGCCTCCTGAGCAGATAAGACTAAAGGCGTGCACCACAGTGCCCAGCTAATTAAAAAAATTTTTTTTTGTAGAGACTAGGTCTTGTTATGTTGCCAGGTGGTCTCAAACTCCCAATCTCAAGCAATCCTTCCAACCTTGGTCTCCCAAAGTGCTGGGATTACAGGCATGAGCTATTGTGCTCAGCCACAAATTATTTTATAGAAACTCAATGGCAACAGCTCTAACTCCAGTGTCCATATTAGAGCACAGTTTATTTCTGTCTCTCCACTACCACTCCCTTAAACATTTGATCTCTCAGGTCTCATTTAAAAGGTTACCCCCTCAAACAGTATTCTTGTTTTCATTATGTCTCTTCATTGAAATATTCACACAGTAGACCTAGTTAGCTTTGTCCAGCTGCATTTTATTTTCCCTATCTCTCCACCACTGCCCCACCCCCAACATAAAAACACACTTATAGCCACAAGAGGTATAGGCAAAGGTATAATTTGGATGTTTATGGATTTGCTGTCTTTTGACAAGGATCCAGGTCTGGTTGATTGACTTTAGTACACTGACCATATGCAGAACATGTCTGCTACAGTATAACACTTTCAAATGCCATCATTAACTTTTATAGTAACAGGTATTTTATAGTTTTCATCTTATGAATAAAAATCACAAATACATCTTTTGCTTCATGTCATTAATGTCCAGTTACCTCATTATCTGAGCAAGGCAATGTTATGTAATATTGGTTGATATATAAAGCAACACTTTGCCTCCACCACTGAGGACTCTTAACATATAAATATAAAGGGGATTGTTTTTCTCTTAAAAAGATAGACTGGCCATTTGCTGGCCATAGAATTTTCCTAAGAAATTCAACTAGGTTTATGCTTTGGAGTGAGCTCAGCAGTTGCTGGTGACTGCAGCTGGAAAAACAAAACAAAGCAAAACAAAAAAAACCCAGCTATCGATGGTTTCAATAAGCTTAAAGAAACCACATAACTCCCCATCTCCATATTTTTATTGTGGCAATTAAAATGAGACTTAATGGATTTTAAACACACAGAGGCATGCATGTGCTAGGCACTGCTAGGTAATATTTGCAGCCAAACACACCATCCTATGTGCCCGCATTAATCACAACCTGTTATATGATTTTTTTTCCTTCTGAGTAGTAATGCAGGTTAGGAATTGTGTGTATGGAATGAGCATATTCTACTCATTAAAACTTTGATTTCTGCCCTGGATATAACAAACCTCAATATATGAGCACTGTACTAGAAGTAAGCTGTCCATGGTAATGAGAGTAAATTTAAATCTATAAAGTGGAATCCCTTTATGATGAGGATAGTTTTCGGTTTATTTTCAAAATCACCTTCTAACTAGGTCCCAGAGGACCCAATTTAAGCCACAGGTAACTGAACCATATAATGAAAGAACCAAAATGTAATGCAGTTCAATAATACTTAAGAGATTGCTATTTCTTTCCATGATAAAACCTTTATATAGTGAAACTCTGAACTGAGTTCAAATTCACATTTTTTCTCCCATATTTTTTGAATGACAAGTTATTAAACAAACTAGGCATTTCACCTTGAAATAAAGCAAGATTAAAAGGAACAGTACTATTGCTATTATCAAATCAGCTTCATTATACGTTTTCACAAAAAAGACATACAAATAATGAAAGTCATAACTCATTTATTGAATGAATAGTATATGCAAGAATACCAATAAAAGGAAACTAATACTACAAACTACAATTTTGAAAATAAAGCCAATATAACAGGAACAAAATATACATAACATGAGAGGAATGTTTGATTTTTGACCCATAATGCATTCCTTATCTTTACAATTAACCTAAATGTCTGTTAGAACAAAACTGTATACCTTGGTCTAACTTTAGTGCTTTTTAAAAAAGCAACAACACTCTAGAACACTTTTTCTTTTGCTTTGAGATATTTGAGATTCACACATTTGTTCAAGTACATAGATTCTGATTCAATAGATCTATAGATTTCTTAATATCTTGAGTAGCATGTACTTCTGAGCAAGTACTATCTGAAATTCTAAAATTGCTGATTCTTAAAATAAAATTTATTTCAGTTGTGGGTTTTTAATAAATTGAGATGAAAGTAAAATTCACCCCCCTTCCCCCCTCCCCCCAGGAACGAAGAGTTCTTATTAAAGTATAGAAACTCAAGTCTATCTTTCTACTCTAAAGAACATTTCTTACTAACATTTCTGGTAAGGCAATAAAATGCTCCAGAATAATCTTCAATATACGCTTGCAAAGATTACACTGTTTAATATCAATAACAACAACAAAAAAAAAACAAGAAAAAAAAGAAAAAAGGAAAGAAAGAAAAGACATTTCAAACTTTTAGGGTAAAATATACATAAAAGACAGTTATGGCAGTATTTTTTGAAATGATGTAAATGTTATATACTTATCAAATAATGTCATGCTTATTAAAACTACAGTTAAGGACTTAAGAGATGTACAGTAAATACACTGCTGAGGTCCATTTTTCTAAATATTAATACCACAATGTAATTACTACCCAGAAGATGATGATGCTACTTGGGAACTTAAGTACTGTACAATTTTTACATTGTAAGGCACTTTTACTCAGCATGTGATGAAAACATGATTAGAGAATCAAAATATTAGCGGTTTATAACCAAAAGTGATTTTTCATGTGACTTTGAGTTACATTTCAACTTTTAATGAAAGATTGTTTAGCCAATCACACCACAGTGAGAAAAACAGGTAGTCAGCCACTTACCTAGCCAACCAAAAGGTAAAGTGCTATTCTGGTTGGCAGTGGCAGAAAAAGGGCTGAAGAAACCCATACGAAGTCATACATTTCACTACATAACAAATCCATCAACTGACAGCTATAGTATTTGAAGTCCTTTACATAATTATTGACTGGCCATGATTACCCCTGGCACCTTCCATTTTTCCTAAAAAAAAAAATGATTACAGTAGTTGTCCAAAAATGAAGGAGCTCTGTTGTCCCATGGGTAAGTCTATGGCACACAATGTAAAAAGATCTAGACACAGTGATTTAAAGATTTAAAAAACAATGATTTTCAAGCTGTTGTAAGGAAATAAAGTACAGATCCTTTGGGAAAAGTCACATAGCTTGGTAAACAAACATCTAGATCTGTTCTTACACTTCAAGTCATGATGAATTTTGAAAATTAATCACATACACACAAAAAACCCCAATGTCATATTAAGAGCAAAAGGAGAAAACATATAGGGCAACTCACTACTAAAGCTAGTTTCCTTCTAAAAATAACAATAAAAGATGGTTAAAATAAAGCAAGCATCGAGTCCCTTAATTTAAGTAAATGTGTGAAAACACACTTGACAAACATGATCATAAGGGACTAGCAATTAAAAAAATCATTCATTAATAAGCACAGTGTAATTTTCCACCTGTTACATTTTTAAAATGCTGTTCTATCAGCTGCAGAATATCTCGATGTATAGTTAATATGTTATTTCTTATTTGCAAATCTGCTTTATTGTGGTAGATTAACTAATAATGCAGAAATCAGAATCCTTCCCCTTGGTTTGAGGTGCTATGGTAATATTAGGCAGACCACAACTAAAGTTTTTTGGTTTTGCCATAAAGAAATACATAAATGTGCTTCAGCACGTAAGTGGAAGAAAATATCACTAGCTAGAAATGCCAGTGTGAAAACCCTCTTTAAAAAGCTGGGTTCTTAGGCTTTCATAAACAATTCTGATGATCAATAAAACAACACTGAGCCCTACCAGAAGAAAAGCAGGGCACAAAAGCCTATTTTATAGGTAACCAAAGCAATGACTAAAAACATTTAAAAATATTAAATAAAGTTTCTAAAATAGTGGTCACAAAATTAAAAATAAATACTGTTTTATGCAAAGACTGTTTTTTACTCCTACAGCACACGAGACCTCCTTACACACTTTGGGCCAACATGTAAAGTGTTCCATACAACAGGGCACTTGAGAGGAACAGGTTTGGGACATGGTATCTAAAGTCCTTTAGCAAGTGGTAACTCTTTAAATCTTAAAGAGGTTTAATTTGCTGTTGCCAAATGTTAGTTTAAACTTGAAAGGATTCAATCATTTTGCCAGAAGCCCTCTGTATGACATAGAAACAGAAGAGGTGTACTGTCATGAGAATTTTGGCATAAGCACTGGAGCTCATAGCTTATAATCACCAGTTGCCGGAGTCCATGCTGGTCAGTGAGAACAACTTTAACAGGAACCAAATGAAAAGCTTTAGCATACTTCTTGGAAGAGAGTTTTAGCATGTGCTGTCAAAGCCAAGAGAAAAAGAAGGTTCTCTTCATTTCTAGCCTCTATACTTGAGTGTGAAAAAAAAATCCACAAATTACCATGTGTTGCCACCAGTGGCATGTTTGCATTGTAAAGTAAAATTTGCTTATGCTTTCCCTTGAGTATGAATCCACTAAACAAACTTAAACACTCTAAACAGTAGAACTTTGTTCAGTCCAGAAATATAGCTTACTTCATTTCAATGTCTGCTTTAACTGTTGACACTATACACAGGGTTAATAGTGTTTCAATTGCTTCCCAGAAACTGCAAACTACAGCTATGTAATATCAACATGTCAAACTCAGCCTTCTAGTGAAGGCTCATAAAACAAACAAGACATTTTAGGCAGTTCAATGAAGGATCTAAGAGTTGGGCAGTAAAAAGTTACAAACCCTTTTCGATTTTAGAAAACAGTGAAAAAAGAATAGTAGTTATGGATGTCTTATTCATTCTCAGTTTTCTAACTCTGTCCCATGAACCTGTTTAAAAGATGATAAAAAAATGTAAAATATCATGCTTGAGGGGCACATAATCAATATAATGTTATTGAGGAGTGAGAATATCTTACTGATTCAACATTACAACTACATTTATTCATAAAGTGGATAGCTTTTTTTTACCATTACAAAATCAGCTAGTTTTAAAAAAAACTACTACACAAGCCTACAAAATCCTCAGCATTCTAGTAACATGCTCTTAATTAAGTATAATAGGATTAAAAAATCTTACTGCATACCATTACTTCAACACGTATTTATCAGTATGTATTGTATCCTGACAACAGATCCCATAAATTAACTTTCATACCTAGTTTCCATTAAGTTGCTGCTGAGTTAGTTGTTGCTGATCAATTTCTACTTTTCCCCGGCTTTTACTCTCTCGTTCCTCATCTTCTTCATCTCTCTCATCATTTCCACTATGATTTTTACAATACAGTCTACAATGATGAAAGAAAAAAATCTCAAAATGCTTTGTCATTGTTGATGAGAATACATTCATGCCATTGTTAGTAGGTGAGGTTAATGCCTGTTTAAAATATGGGTTTCATCATCCATACTTAAAAATATTCCACAATTAGTTACAGGTCTATGTCTATCTAAAATATAGGAAAACATACTATAATTGAGATAAAAGTTCATCTGAAATAAAATCTTTGGTTTAGGATGACAGTTATATGGCAATTCCTCATTTTGCTCAATGGAATTAAAAGTAAAGTTTTTGGCCAACTTGAAAATAACTTTCAAGTATACAGATGAAATAATCAAATTCTATACATTTGTTTCATATACAGAATTTAAAATCACATTTTAGGAAATATATATTCTATATATACTGCTGCTTTCTGCTCACATTTCATGAACCAATTTTACTGAAACCCTTCAAATGCCTTTTCATCATTAGTGTTCTGGCTTTCACTAGAATACCTTTCATGAGTCATTCAACTGTTTTCTGGCACTGCATTTGGCTATATCTCTTTTAATCTAGACTGGTCTCTCCAACTTCTTGTTTGATCATGACTCTGACTTTTTTGGATGCAATCAGTTCAGACAGCTTATCAACTGTAGCACACTCTGGATTTGTCTAATCGTGATACTGTTTTATTTGGTTCTCTCTCACCCTGTATTTCCTATAAACTGGAAATAAGGTCTAAGGGCTTAGTTAGCATCAGGTTCAACTTTTCTTTTTTTTAGTCAAGACACTTTTTAGGTGATCCTGCATACTTCAGGAAGCATGCAATTTCAAACTGATGCTATGTTTAATCATTTGGTTAAGGTGGTGGTGATGGCCAGATTTCTCCATTGTAAAGGTAGGTTGGCCCTTTAAAACTAGATAGTAATCCCTGGAGTGATACTTCGATACTACTTCCCTAACCTTTTATTTGGGTATATACACTGTATATTTTTAAAATGATCATCCTGCCTCAGCTTCCCGAGTAGCTTGGATTACAGGCGTGCACCACCACACCTGGCTAATTTTTCTATTTTTAGTAGAGACGGGGTCTTGCTC
>VBSM01002707.1:494016-536720 GCA_008086735.1 Cheirogaleus medius
TCACTCTAGCCTGGACAACAAAGTGAGACTCTGTCTCAAAAAAAAAAAAAATTGTGCCTTTATTATTAAACAAAGTTTGGCAAATTTTATAATACAGCATTAGTACCTCATGCAGGCACTCAAATGACTAGGTGACTGCTTGTGTAAACTGCTTTTTACAAAGAATACTAGACTACTCCGAAGTCATTGGTTTACTGCATACTAGGCACGTGAGAGTAAGGAAGCGCTTTACAACTCTCCAAGGCAAATCAAAAGTTCAGGGATCCCTACCAACTTATTCTCCATTTCATTAAACAAATGGAACCATTATAGATATACACCAACACCACTAGCCCAAGGCAGCACAGGTAAGCAGAACACAATCCCAAATTTCCAAACCTTACTCTCTCATCATCTTTCCAAGAGAATCTTTTTGCTTCTATCTTCACAACTGCATCTTATTTTAAGCTACTAACAATTTTCACCTGGACCATCAGCAATGGCTTCCTAACATATCTCCCCATTTCCACCCTTGCTCTGTCCCACTGTAGAGTCTCACATATGCTGTTTTTTCTGCCTAGACCACCTCCCACAATGTTCACCTTTGTCCTTCCTATCTCAGGTCAAGCACTATTTCCTTCAGAAAATTCTTAAACACTCTCCACTATATAATAGGTTAGCTCTTCCTTCTTATATGCTCTCATTTTATATGCTCTTATATGCTCTCATGCATTTTGTAACTTCTTTAGAGCACTTACATAGTCTGTAACTGTCTGGCCATTTAATTAATAGTCCTCTCCCAATAGACTGTAAGCATCATGAGGACACGGTCTATGTCAGTTTTGATCACTAGTGTATGCCCAGATCCTGGCACATAGTAAGCACAATCAATATTGGATGAATGAATACTAATCCAGGGATATGTAGTCATAGGAAAATGCCAACTGCTATACTCATTCTTTATATAATGTGCTCAGTATTCTATACTTGATTAAACACCACCTAAGAATACAGATCAAGTAAACTAATACCATCTATTTAAGGGCAGTTACTTACTGACATGTTTAGGGAAATGGACAATTGTTTTCTTACTTGTAAATTCCTCGTGACATATTTTCAATGTATTTAGCTTTGTCTTGTACTCCACAGTGGTAATGGTAAGTCTTAACACAGGCTTTTATTTCACATCCAATAGTAGCACCGGGCTGACTGCAAAGTGTACATTTCTGTTTAAGGAAAGAAAGAACAATCATAAGCAGTATTTCAAAGTTTATGCAACCTTATTTATTCTATTTTAGTCATGTTTTGGACATACATTCTAGTTTACAAAGAAAACAGCAGCCATTTCCTATTGAAAAAAGTACATTGAACTTATTATACAGCATATAATTAAAATAATGTTGCAACTTAAACTATGCTTTGATAAACTTACTAATATTAAGTCATCCCCTGATGTTTCCATTATTTAATATTTGTAAACCACCAGCTTGTTAAAAAACTGTATTAACCATCAGGGGGTTGACATCCAAATATAGATAAGATGCACCTTAATACCCAAATACACAAAAAAATGAATATTTTAGTGGTTGACTTCTTTTCCTCCCTGAGATCAGATCCTTTTCTCTTATAATTGGGGGAAAGAATGAGAAATCAGGAAAGCAGTCCCCTCAGAGAGGAAAAAGGACAAAGGGAAACTAAAGGGACTGAAATTCCTTCAAGATTTCTCAATTTGTCCTAGATCAGCCTTGCCTAAAGACTGTTCTGAGATTTATTTATTTATTTATTTATTTTGAGACAGAGTCTCACTCTGTCACCCAGGCTAGAGTGCCATGGCGTCAGCCTAGCTCACAGCAACCTCAAAGTCCTGGGCTCAAGCGATCCTTTTGCCTCAGCCTCCTAAGTAGCTGGGACTACAGCATGCACCACCATGCCCAGCTAATTTTTTCTATATATTTTTAGGTGGCCAATTAATTTCTTTCTATTTTTAGTAGAGACGGGGTCTCGCTCTTGCTCAGGCTGGTTTCAAACTCCTGACCTTGAGCGATCCTCCCGCCTCGGCCTCCCAGAGTGCTAGGATTACAGGCGTGAGCCACCGCGCCCGGCCTGTTCTGAGATTTAAAGGCACCTGTTGAAAAAATGGATTTCATAGTCAAATAAGTTTGAGAAATGATAGGTTAAGCAGATTGCTTTATTGCAGAACTTCTCACCGCCTGTTCTCCAGGAAGGGGGGAGGTGCAAGAGGTATAATAAACAGTTTCCAAGTTTATTGAACTCTAGATGCCCTTTTATTTTTGTAGGAGTGGGGAGCATCTTAATAGGCTAATTTCCTTTGGAGCACACATGGGGAAATGCTAGGTTAGTGTTTACCCTAACCCTCAATGGTGGAGAGGTAAACAATAAGGTGATCAAGAGAATTGAAGTGTTATCCTAGTCACTGATTTGGACTTTAGCTGTATGATACAACATCATGATATGATGAAGTAATTTTTCCCTAATTTTTTTGGTACTATGAGTTCTGTTAAGAGTTTCATTTTAAAAGAGAGTAATCAAAGCATCAATAAACTGAACTGGATCTAAATGGAACAGATAGGGTCATTTCTAATGGATTCAGACAAAGATCATAAATATCTGAAACCATTACATGAAAGACTGAAGGGGAACTTCACAATGGAGTAATCAGACTCACCACCTAAATCCAAGGATCAGAAATTATGACCTGTCTGATGTGATAAAATATGGATGATATAGTTCCAACTGCGAAGTATTCTTACCCCACCAAAAAGTTGAAACTGAATCTAACCAAGCCTATACATGTAACTACCACTTTAAAAGAAAATATGGCGGATAGAGGAACAAGTTAAATGGTATCATGAAAAAGCAAAGAGACAAAAAATGTGGGACAATCTATAGAATAATTCATTTTCTTCAATAAGTCAATGGCATAGAAACAAAAACAAAAACAACAAAGAGAGGGAGGAGGGACTGCCCTAGATTACTTAAGGGATATATAAGAACCAAATGTAACATGTGGTCCTCTGTTGAATCTTGAGTCACATAAATCAACCCTCAGAGATAGTTTTGGGACAGTTGGGAAAATACAAATATGAACTGGGTATTAAATGACACTGAGGAATTATTGTTAATTTATAAGGTGTAATGACATTGTGGTTAGGTAAGAAAATGTTCAATTATTAAGAGATACATATTGAACTATGTAGAGGTGAAGTGATATGAAGTCTGATCTCTGCTTTAAAATACTTCAAGGAACAAGAATAAAAGGCATGAGATGAAACGAGTGCCGCAAATTCTTGATAACTGATGAATCAAGGTGATGGATAGATGTGTATTACTAGTCTAATTTTGTTGTGTTTGAAAATTTTCACAACAAAAACATTGAAAAATTAAAGTCATTCCAAGTGACAATTGCTGTCTTAAAGAAAAGACTTTGCATTCTACTGACATTTTATAATATTTAGAAGCTTTAAATGAGTAATTAATAAAAATATCAATATTTCTTAAAGCTACTTATTAGTAATTCAGTATGTTTAAAAACACGAGACTAGGGCACATTTTACATTATTTTACAAAGGAAACTTTAAAGCTATGATAAACGTTTTAACGGACTTAACCATTTATGTGCACTTTAAACAGAAAGTCTTGGAAAAAAAACTCTGCAAGCTTACACAATGTAACATTTTAAACTTAACGAAGTTCGTCACATTCATATCCTCATTTATTTTATTAAAGGGTTCCCAAATACCTTGAAATATAAATCTTCTCAGTATAATTCTCTTAAGTAATGAAGTTACACAGAAAGAAGTGTCAGTAACATTAGCATCCTTTATTATATTACAAATAAGTCAAATATATAATTTAATTTAACATATGAACTACTTTATATTCAATTTTTGATGACTGGATAAATTTGAGATATATTCTAAATTTAAAGCAGAAAGTCAGGAGTAATGTTGCATGACAAATATAAAAACCACAGACCATTCTTTTTCCTCGCTTAATCTCCTGAAGTACAGTTTTAATATCAAAATCTCCAAATTCTGCTCTTGATGTTGTTGTGAGCTGGACTGTGCCAGAAGAAAACAACTAGAGGAGAAAAATGCAGGAACATTAACATTGAGAATCCTTATCAGAAAAAGATTAAACAAGATAATAAGAAATGTGTTATATTACTTTAATTTCCTGAGAAAGATGATTTTACCTCAATAATCAAGTACTAACTCAAATATTTTTAATATATTCACATGTCTGATTAAAATATAACCAAAAATATAGACACTGAAATCAAACGAAGATCGCCAGTGTGCAGCCAAGATTAAATAACCTGCTTCAAACAATGAAGATTTCATTGATGTCACCCAGTTGTTTGAACTGTTTTACATTTCCACAAAGTTCTAAAAAATAGCTTAAATTGGCAAATTGAATCCACAGATACAGATCAGAATCACCTGGGAATTTTTTCTTCCAAAATAGACAGGTCTGGGATCTACTCCATGGGGTCCTATGTGCACATATTTTGGCAAAACCTCCCCAGGTAAATCTAATATACACTCTGGTCAAGAACCTCTAATATAATTTTAAAAACCTAATCATAAATGGGATGAGTAATTCAGTATAACCTAATTCAAAAACATTCATGTGTACTGTAAGTCAGGCCTGGATCTAAGGATGCTAAGATAAAAACTTGTCCTTGTATTATTCTTATCTTCAAGGAATTTGAGAGTCTATTAGGGAAGATAGGCTCATAAATGAATAATTGCAATACTGTATGTTAAGTACTATATATTTATTAGGTTACAGTGGAGGCCTAAAATATCTTTTATGACATGTTTATAAAGCTGAAATTTCACACTTATGAATTAATTATGGATTATCTTGATTATGGTAACTATAATTAGAATTGATTCAAATCCTACTAAAACATAAAAGCTATTATTTTTCAAAAGCTAAAGTATATTAAGATTCAGGATTACCAGACATACTATTCATAACTCTAAAACATTAATGCTTGGGGGAAGTGCTATATATTTGGTTACTAGCTAAATGATTTTCAAAAAACTTGGGCTTAAAAGAACATAAAAAGAATCATGCTTACCATGCACTTATAATGTGCAGCTGCCTTCTTGGCATTAAATATATGCAGTTTTCCTCTTGCTTCATTTTCTTCCTCCCCTACATGACAAAATCCACACTTAGGCCTGGTGTCACTAGGGCTGCTTCTGTGTGGAGACCTATCTCTCTACAAATATAAAAGAAAAAAAGAACTTAAAAAAATCCACAAAAATATGCTATTAGTATTTCAAGTTTATTTAACATTTCAAATGATGAATTTTACCTATAGACACAGTTTAAATGAAATAGTCATAGTGCTACAAGAAGTAAGAATGCAACACTTTTCTACTTACATAGGAACTACTTTCCATTTCATCTGTTCCATGGGAGGATGTGGACCTGGTATCTTCCGACAGCCCTTTAAAATTAGTTTTTCTTGGCCTTCCTTTGCGACTTTTCTTTTTACTTTTAGGTGATGAGGGCTCCAGTTCATGTTCATTAAAACTTTCTTCTAAATCAGCTGAACAAAAATGAACAAAAGCTTTTTATAGACCAATCTTAAAATGAACATTCATGGTTCATGGGTCCTTAGGACATATCTTTATCCTTATAAATAAACTATCTCCAGAAATGAGGAGAAATGGTGTGTGGTATGTTCAATACAGCAACCTAATGTTTCAGAGATAAATGTAACAAAAATAAAATCCAAAAAACTAGTTTAATAAATTAATATTTAGAACTAGCTCTTGCATTATTTCTTTTAACTACAGGTTTCAAAGAATGTTATATCACACTGTTGGTGAAATTAGAACACTTACATAGAAAATAAACGTACTATAACTTGGAAAACTAAGTGAAAATAAAGTAGGTATATCTGCGCTAGCCAATCTAGCAGCCAATACTAATATGTGGCTTTAAAAAATTTAAGTCATGCCTGGTGTGGTAGCTCACACCGATAATCCCAGCACTTTGGGAAGCCAAGGCGGGAAGATTGCTTGAGGCTAGGAGTTCAAGACCCCAGCTCTATCAAAAACAAAAAACGTTAGCCACTGCTGTAGTCCTAACTACTCAGGAGGCTGAGGCGGAAGGATCGCTTGAGTCCAGGAGTTTGTGTTTACAGTGAGCTATGATTGGGCCATGCCACTGCACTCCAGCTTGGGTGACTGAGCAAGATCCTATCTTCAAAAAAATTGTTTTAAGTCAGTTATAATTAAATAAAATTAAGACTTCAATTTCTCAGTCACATTGACCACATTTCAAGGGTTTATTAGCCATATGTGGCTAGTTGTAATTCTATTAGACAGCACAGATAAAGACTTTCCATCATCGCAGAAAAGTTCTGGACAGCATAGCTCTTCAAACAAAAACTGAATGATTCAACAATGAATCATCAAAAACTGAACAGATTCAACAATGAAATCATCTACAATTGAACTAACTGATCAAATAATTAAACAAATATTAAGCACAAAAGAAATTTCTAACATAAATGGTAAAAGCTATATTGCAAGTTAGTTGTGTATACTTTAATAGAATAAACAAAACTCATGCAGAAGGCTGGGCACGGTGGCTCACGCCTGTAATCCTAGCACTCTGG
This sequence comes from Cheirogaleus medius, assembly GCA_008086735.1. Lineage (NCBI taxonomy): Eukaryota > Metazoa > Chordata > Mammalia > Primates > Cheirogaleidae > Cheirogaleus > Cheirogaleus medius. The sequence continues at coordinate 500,660 of VBSM01002707.1, forward strand.
GAGGCCGAGGCGGGAGGATCACTCAAGGTCAGGAGTTCGAAACCAGCCTGAGCAAGAGCGAGACCCCATCTCTACTAAAAATAGAAAGAAATTAATTGGCCAACTAAAAATATATAGAAAAAATTAGTCGGGTACGGTGGCACGTGCCTGTAGTCCCAGCTACTTGGGAGGCTGAGGCAGAAGGATCACTTGAGCCCAGGAGTTTGAGGTTGTTGTGAGCTAGGCTTACGCCACGGCACTCTAGCCCAGGCAACAAAGTGAGACTCTGTCACAAAAAAAAAAAAAAAAACAAAAAAAAAACTCATGCAGAAATTTTAGAATTGCATTTCTCAGAAATTTGAAAAGAATTTCTATCATTAATGGAAGGTGTTTCATTGAGTTATTCACTACAAATATTTTATTTATTGAGGGCCTACTGTACCCAAAACAATGTATGTAGTGTTAAAAAAGGTATAAAACCCAAGTGTTCACTTGTTTAGGGTCAAACTATAGAAAGTTTTAGGCATAGCTCTTCACTGTTTTTTTCCTTTACCATGTTATTGATTATAATTCTAGAGACTAATTTCTCAATGAGAAAGCATATCAACTCCTATTCTCAGATGCAAATATCTTTCCTAATACTTTAAACGTTTTTTGTTGTTTTTTTAGAAATAAACGCACATTTACTATGCTAAGAAAAGGGCAATTCAATTAGTAACCTTGACTATATGTAAACTAAGGGAACTGCATGTATTAGATTGTTAGTAAAAAAACAACTTACATGAATGCAACTTCATGTAACTATGGCAGGATTTGAGAGGGGAAAGGGGAAAAGTTAAAAGCTACTGGAAGTGTTTTATAGGCAACAAAACAAATTCATGTGAATAACTCTTCTCATGAATACAGAGAAGTCAATTAAAGATGTTTTCTCACCTTAACACTATAGAAAATCTCATATCAGAACACACTACTTACTTTAAATATTCAAACTGACAATTTTTAAGACACAGAATTTCATTAAAGCAGTTATAATTACTTGCACTTGCCCAAAATTAAAAATTCTTATAATAAAAAATCCTAACCAAATGCTTCAATTATTCTGATATATATATAACATTCAGTTATGTGTGTGTATATATAATATATTCAGTTATCTATAATAAAAGCAATAACACACCATCATAACATCACATTATTAAACATCTATAAAGAAATTACTTAAGAATTGATTCCATTATCAGGCCAACATGCTAGTTTTCCACATGACATATTTGTTCTAAATATGGAATCATGTAATCCTAGCACTCTGGGAGGCCGAGGCGGGTGGATGGCTCAAGGTCAGGAGATCGAAACTAGCCTGAGCAAGATCCAGACCCCGTACCTATTAAAAATAGAAAGAAATTAATCGGCCAACTAAAAATACATAGAGAAATAAAGTTAGCCGGGCATGGTGGCGTGTGCCTGTAGTCCCAGCTACTCGGGAGGCTGAGGCAGAAGGATCACTCCAGCCCAGGAGTTTGAGGTTGCTGTGAGCTAGGCTGATGCCACGGCACTCCAGCCTGGGCAACAGAGTGAGACTCTGTTTCTAAATAAATAAATAAATAAGGAATCATTCAGCATAAAGTTTACTACTTTAAAATTTTTTTATTTTTAATTAATACAGGTACATAATAGTTGTAGAACAGCATAAAATTTTAATGAACTTTAATAGCAATAGTAGAAGCCACAAAGGAGTCATAGATTTAACTATATTAAACTTACAAACTTCTGAAAAGTGAAAAAAAGAAAAAAATAAATAAGAAAACATAAAAAGTAGAAAAGAAAAAAAAGAAAAGTGGCAAATTAAAAGGCAAATAATAAACTGGAAAAATATCTGCTGTACCTGTGACAAAGGATTAATATTTTTATGATATGATAAGCTCATATAAAATTAAGACCAAAACAGAAAGATGGATCAAGGATATGAGATAATTCATAGAATATAAATAGTTAACAGACATACTTTAAAAATATTTAACTCTTCTAGAATGAATGTACAAATTAAGTGACATATCATTTTCACCTATCAAAACAGAGCAGATTTTAAATAATTATAAAAAGCTAAAATAAATTTTTAAAAAATGTATTAGAAATAAAAATATCAAAGAAGTGTCCCCTAAATGGAGAGATAAACCATACTTCTGAATGAACAGGACTGATATTAGAAAATCAGTTCTCACTAAACTGACTTAGTAAAAATTCTGATAAAATGGGACTTAAAGTTGATTTTGTGGTTTTCTGGAAAAGTAAATGGACAAGAATATACAAGAATATCTTTTAAAAAAGACATCAAAATATACTATAAAGCAACAGCAGTTAAAATACTGGCACAAGAATAGACATATATCAGTGGATGTAAATAGCAAGTTTGAAAAGAGACCCATGTACATGTGGAAATTTAGAGTATGATAATGGTGGTATTCAGATGAGTGGGGAAAAGACATGATGGCACAAATGGCTATCCATTTTTTTTTAAAAAAACAGATTCCTTTCCTCATACTATATGAAAAAATTAGAGCTAGATAAAAATCTAATCATAAAATAAACTATAAAAGTAATAGAACAGATGAGAATATTTTTTATAATCTTGGGCTCAGGATACACAAGAGGCCATAAAGGAAAAGATTGAGAGAGCTGATTAAAAGTTAGTAATTTTTGTACAGCAAAAGGTACCATAAACTAAGCTAAAAATAAATTGGGAAATAATTTGCATATAGTGTCAGTAAATTAATATCTAGCAGGGGTCCTCAAATTTTTTAAACAGGGGGCCAGTTCACTGTCCCTCAGACCATTGGAGAGTGTGCACTGTGGGCCCAGAACGAGTCGGCTGCTAAGCAGAACAGGCAGCAGCAGCAAAAACACCCGGCGGGCCGGATAAATGTCCTCGGCGAGCCACATATGGCCCACGGGCTGTAGTTTGAGGACCCCTGTTATAAAGAGTACCTACAAATCAATTTTAAAAAGACAAACCCCAAGAGAAAAATGCACAAAGGATAGCAACAGGCAATTCACAGAAGAAATATAAATCACTAAAAAAACCATGAACAGAAGCCCAACCTTACTAGTGATAATGGAAGTGAAAATTAAATGAGATAATCAGATAGGCAAAACTTAAAGACTGATAATATCCAGCACAGGTATTAGAATTAGACACTGTTGGAGGGAGCATAAACTGGGTAAGTGATTTCAGAAGCAATGTGACAGTACTTATTCCCAATGTTAAATGCACAGACCCTTTGACCTGGCAACCCCATTTCTAGGACTTTATCCTATAGGTTCATTCTTATAAGTACGTAAGTATATATATACAAGGAAGATTGCTGAAGTATTTGTAATCATGAAAAAAATAGACATAACTAATTTTTATTAATAGATAAATCCTTCAATAAATTATGGCTCTATTTATTCTATGGAATATGTTATAACACAATTGTTAAAAAGAATGAGGTAGATATGTATGTACCAACAGGGAAGGAGGTCTGTGATATATCACAGAATGAAAAAAGCAAGTTGCATAACATTATGTGTATATATAGTATGATGCCATTGTATTTTTTTTTTTTTTTTTTTAGAGACGGGGTCTCGCTCTTGGTCAGGCTGGTTTCGAACTCCTGACCTTGAGCTATCCACCCGCCTCGGCCTCCCAGAGTGCTAGGATTACAGGCGTGAGCCACCGCGCCCGGCCTTGCCATTGTATTTTTTAAAAAGTGTGCAAATGCATATATATGTAAGTTTATAGGCATGTAAAAGAGATTCTGGTAAGATATACACCAAACTGTTATTACTAGTTACTCCTAGAGAATGTGATTTGGGGGCGAGGAGAGGGCTTTTTAAACTACTTTATTTTAATGGTACTTTTGTATTATTTAATTTTCAACATGATGGGCAATATGCTACTTTTGTAATTAAAAGAATTTATGATATGCAAGGTAGTGAATGGGGGGAGATCATCTACTGCTGATGGCAATTAACCTAGCATAATCTTTCTGGAAAGCAATACGGCAACATGCATCAGGAACCTTAAAAAGTTTGTACCCTTAGGCCCAGTGATTTCAGTTAGGAATTTAACCTAAAAAATAATTGAGAGCCAGGCATGGTGGCACACACCTAAGTCCCAGCTACTCAGTAGGTTGAGGTCGGAAGATCACTTGAGCCCAGGAGTTCAAGGCCAGCCTGGGCAACATAGCAAGAACACAGCGGTTTTTTTTCTTTTTTGTTTTTGAGACACAGTCTCACTCTGTTGCCCAGGCTAGAGTGCCATGGCGTCAGCCTAGCTCACAGCAACCTCAAAGTCCTGGGCTCAAGCGATCATTCTGCCTCAGCCTCCCGAGTAGCTAGGACTACAGGCATGCGTCACCATGCCCGACTAATGTTTTTTTCTATATATTTTTAGTTGGCCAATTAATTTCTTTCTATTTTTTATAGTAGAGACGGGGTCTCGCTCTTGCTCAGGCTGGTTTTGAACTCCTGAGCTCAAGCAATCCTTCCCGCCTTGGCCTCCCAGAGTGCTAGGATTACAGGCATGAGCTACCGCACCCGGCCAAGACACAGCCTTTAAAAACAAAAATAATTGAAAATGTGAATGCAAAGCTAGTCACAGCAGCTACGTTTAAATTTTCCATGGTTGTAACCCACTGCTTTTTTCCCCCAACTTAAAATTGTGAAAATGTTTTATCATTTTAAAAAATTATTTTTCTTTTCTAATTATAAGTGACTATTTGCATAAATGAAGTAAAAATCTTCCTTTCACCTTCTACTTCTACCTGCTCTGCACTGCCAGCTGGCTCCATAGCCTCCTTCCTTCCTTCCTTCCATCCTTCCTTCCTATGAGCTGCCCTCTCTCCCTCCCAGGTAGTCATTGTTAATTGCTACTTTTCTCAATCTCAGTGGTTAAGGGCCCGACTTTGAATCTTGGATCTGCAATATACCACGTGTCCTAGGACCTGAGACCTACCTCAGAGGGCTCTTGAATGAATCACATTAGCTAGTTCATGTACAGTACTCAGAATAGTGATTAGCACATAAGATACTCTCAATAAATGTTAACTATTATTTTCTCTGCATGTGCAAATGTTTTTTAAAAGGATATACAAACAAATGGCATTCTAAGCACACTATTCTGCATGTTGCTTTGTTGCTTTTTCCACTTAATATAGCTTGACAACTTTCCATGTCAGTATATAAAAATTCACCTCCTTCCTTGGAAGAGCTAATAGTAATCTACTGTAACCAGCCCCTTATTTTGTGACTTGTAAGTTTTCATTGTTTCTGCTACTATAAACGCGATAAGCATCTTTCTCCATTTATCTTTGCTTATTTGTATATCTTAACAGCTTTCACTTGTGAATATATATACATATATGTAAGTTGGAAATATTCACAATAAAAGCTAACATTTGAGCTTTTGAGTTTTTGCTATACCAGATTTGCTACATAGTTTACATGCATTATCTCAACTGAGCCTCACAACACCACCATTAAGTTGTATCAGTCATCTTCCCAACGCCCCTGAAAAAAACAGAAAGCCGAGTCACAAGTGACTTGGAGTGTGTACAGCATATTCACCAGCAGTGGATTTCATCTCAAGAAACCACTTTGCTCATCCAGAAGAAGCAACTCTTCATCTGTTCAAGTTTTGTCATGAGATTGCAGCAATTCAGTCACATCTTCAGGCTCTACTTCTTAATTCTAGTTCTCTTGCTATTTCCACTAGATCTAGTTAACTACATCCACTGAAGTCTTGAACCCGTCAAAATCATCCATGAGATTTGGAGGAATCAGCTTCTTAACTCCTGTTAATGTTGATATTTTGACCTCCCTTGAATCACAAATGTTCATAATGGCATCTAGAATGGTGAATCCTCTCTGGAAGTTTTTAAATTTACTTTTGCCCAGATTCATCAGAGGAATCACTATCTATGAAGTTATAGCCTTATGAAATATATTTCTCAAATAATGAGACCTGAAAGTTGAAATTATTCCTTGATCCATTGGCTACATAATGGATGTTGTGTTAGCAGGCATACAAACAACATTAATCTCCTTGTACATCTCTATCAGAGGTCTTGTGTGACCAGGTGCACTGTCAACAAGCACCTCTGAAATGAATCTTTTTTCTGAGCAGGTCTCAACAGCAAGCTTAAAATATTCGGTAAACCATGTTGTAAACAGATGTGCTATCATCAATTTACAGAGCATAAGCAGAGTAGATTCAGCATAATTCTTAAGGGCCCTAGAATTTTCAGAATGGTAAATGAGCATTAGCTTCAACTTAAAATCACCACCTTAGGGTTACAATTAGCCCCTAACAATAAAGACAGCCTTTGAAGCCAGGTATTGACTTCTCTCTAGCTATGAAATTCCTAGATGGCATCTTCTTCCAGTAGATGGCTGGTTTGTCTACATTGAAAACCTATTATTTAATGTAGCCAAGTTCATCAATGATCTTAGCTAGTTCTTCTAGATAACCTGCTACAGTTTCTACATCAGCACTTGCTGCTTCATCTTGTACTTTTATGCAATGGAGACAACTTCTTTCCTTAAACCGCATGAACCAACCTCTACTAGCTTCAAATTTTTCTTCTGCAGCTTCCTTACTTCTCTTAGCCTTCACAGAATTGAAGAAGTTAGGGCCTTGTTCTGGATTAGGTTTTGGCTTAAGGGGATGCTGTACAGCTGGTGTGATCTTCTAACCAGACTATTAAAACTTCCTCCACATTAGTAATAAGGCAGTTTCACTTTCTTAACATTCGTGTGTTCACTGGAGTAGCACTTTTAATTTCCTTCAAGAACTTTTCCTTTGTATTCACAACTTGGCTAACTGGAGCAACAGCAAAAGGCCTAGCTTTTGGCCTATCTCAGTTTTCAACATGCCTTCCTCACTAAGCTTAATCATTTCTATAATAGCTTTTGATTTAAAGTGAGAGAAGTATGACTCTTCCTTTCACTGGAATACTTAAGAAGCCATTGTCGGGTTATTTATCGGCTTAATTTCAATTTCAATATTATTGTACCTCTGGGAATACGGAGGCCTGAGGGGAAGGAGAGACAGGGAATGGCCAGTTGGGGGAGCAGTCAGAACGTATACAACATTTATCCATTAAGTTCGCTGTCTTACATAGGCACAGTCCCTGGCCCCCCAAAGCAGCTGCAATAGTGGCATCAAAGATAACTGATCACAAATGACCATAACAGATAAAATAATAATGAAAAAGTATGAAATATTGTGAAAATTACCAAAATGTGACGGAGACATGAACTAAGCACATGCTGTTGGAAAAAATGGTGCCAACAACCTTGCTTGACACAGGGTTGTCATAAACCTTCAATTTGTAAAAAAAAAAAGAAAAAAATGCAGTATCTGCAAAGCACAATAAAGTGAAGCACAATAAAACAAGGTATGCCAGTACTGAGCGCTCACTATGTGCCAGGAACATTGTTAAGAGATTAACATACAGTATTTTATTTAATCCTTACAATAATCCTATGAGGTAGGTTTTTTTTTTTTTTAAATCTCTCAAATTTACAAATGCAGTATCTAAAGCTCTCTTCTGGGAGATATCAAATAACTTGCCCAAGATCACGTGACTAGAAGTGGCAGAGCTAGGATTCAAATACAGACCTCATTTCAAAGCCCATACTCTTAACCAGTGCACAATACTGCCTTCCCAATATTTCATAAATGTATTCAATGCTACTAAACTTAAAGATTTTTAAAGACTTTACTATCACATTAAAGATCCCTAAATTTCCATTTAATAAAAGTAATGAAGATTAAAAATTGTAAGCATACTCTAGAGAAATAGAACAAGGAAAAGAAAACACAAAATGAATTTTAAGCAGGCAAAGGCTTCAAATCTATATAAATTATAGCACTCTTTCAATATATTTCTAATATAACTATGGTGACCCTGTTTCCTGAAATATAAATAGAGCTATATGATTTGACAAGCAATCTCTAAAATAAAGTTTCAGAACTGTCCATTAGGGAATCCACCAACTCCTGAACAAAATAAAAGATTATAGCCTCCAAGGTTAGGCACAAAAGATTCCTCTACACAGTCTCAGAAAACATGGGATTTTATGATCACTGTAATTCTAGCACTTATCACCTAAGTATCATCTTTTTAAGTAATTTCAGACATAAAAAACTTGTTTACAAAATTCCTGTATATCTTTCACCCAGATTCCACAAATGTTAATATTTTACCACATTTGCTTTATCATTCATTCTCTCTATATGTACTTTTCCAAAAGGTTTAAGAGTAAGATGCAGATATGATATCCCTTTATCTCTAAATACTTCCATGTGTCATCATGGTACTTTAATCAGTTTTTTACATATCTGTCACTAAATTATGTCCTCCCCCAGCCCCCAAAACAGAAATTATGTTTTCTTAATTCATCTCGCTTTACTAAGACCCAGCACAAGAGAAGCTACCAAAGAAGGAAGTGTCATCCCCAAATAAGTGACACATTAGCTACCGTGCTTAGTTTCAAGTCAAAGAAACTGGAGAGGTTACAAACATTTCCTGAACACCCATCCCATGCAAGACATTCTGGGTCATTTAAGAAAAATAAACCACAAGTTTGGTTCCTTAAAATTTCAAGAACCTAATCTGACCTGAGGTTACATTTGTGATCATGACTTACATTCTCTACACACTCTTGCTGTGGGTAGTAATTAACACACAGCATCTACTCTAGATACCTTTTTCTATCTCATCAGAGATTATTTTGCTCAATACAAATTATTAATACAAAGGCCATAACCTCTTGATGAAAATAATTTTAAATGAATCACCTAATCACAGTTCCTTACCTAATCACAGTTCCTTGCAGGTACTCAAATGTTTAGTGATGATAAGCTATCCTATTAAAGTACTTCTACAGGCCAGGTGTGGTGGCTTACACCTGTAATCCTAGCACTCCAGGAGGCTGAGGTGGGTGGATCGTTTGAGCTCAGGAGTTCGAGGCCAGGCTGAGCAAGAGCGAGAAAAAATTAGCTGGACAACTAAAAATATAAATATATAAAAAATTAGCCGGGCATGGTGGCACATGCCTGTAGTCCCAGCTACTCGGAAGGCTGAGGCAGTAGGATCGCTTGAGCCCAGGAGTCTGAGGTAGCTGTGAGCTAGGCTGATGCCACAGCACTCTAGCCCGGCCAACAGAGAGAGACTCTGTCTCAAAACAAAAACAAACAAACAAAAAAGTACTTCTACAAAACAGAGACTAGCATCAATTAGTACTATTTACTTTTACCAATGTTTGATATTTTTGAAATATTGCTTTAAAAAAGGTAAAGAATATAGTTATTACCTAGACACATGGAGAAAAACACAGAAGATACAGGATTTAATTCTGGCTATTCCTGCCCATTTTTAAAGTATACATTTCCTATTAAGAATAGGAAGGCAAGACACCATTTTAAGTACTCAATAACCACATGTGGCTAGTGGCTACCATATTAGGTGGTACAAATATAAAATATTTCCATTGTCCCAGAAAGTTTTACTAGACTGCATCATTGAGCCATTATTTCTCTATCCTCTTGTAAAATGCCCTGCATCTTTGAGATCCATGCCATTCAGCTAAACTGCTTCTCAAACTTTAAAGTGAATACAAACCATTGGGGATCTTGTTAAAATGGAGATTCCTATTTAGTAAGTCAAGAGTGAGGCTTGAGCTTAGATATTTTTAACAAGCTCCCATATGATGCCAATTCTGGTCCACAGCCTACACTCTGAGTAGAAAGGAGCTATAGTCACTCTTTCGCTCCTTGTTGCTAACAATTACCAACTCCCAATCATTCTACCTCAGGCATCAGACTTTCTTTAGCACATAGCTCACAGCCTTTTCTCCATCCCAACTCCTGTCATCATCCTGGGTGATTTCACCTGTTCAAATGGGCAATCCAAGCAACACCTAGTCACTCAGTTCCTTGATCTTTAATGTCTTCCATCAACTGCTGAATTCCTTTAATCACACCAAAACACTTTATAATCACCTAAAATGGTTCTGCCTCTGAAATCCCTATGTTACATTTTGGCACTACAAATCCTTGCTTTCCTAAGTACTTTCATTCTCATTGTTATTCAACTTTATCAAGACCTCCAAAGTCCATTGATGCCTTCCAGATTCTTCTTATTCTCCTGACTTCATTTCCCTCCCTATCTAGCTTACTCTTCTCTCTTGCAAATATCCTAAACTCCCATATCTCTTCACTTCTTTGTTGAACCCACTTGAAAAGATCCCAATTCTGATTTAACCAACCAGCCACTTTCTCTACACTACATTAAGGATCCTGAATTACTGAAGAAAAAGTCACACAACCTGACTGATAGGCACTACCATATAAATTCATGGTTACAAACCACAATTGGGCCCTCAACCTAGTCTGGAAGCCTTACATTTCTCCAGGAAAACTTCCTCTCCCAGTCTTCACAGCTATTCTTTCAAACCTTCTATCTCCTTCAACCTCCAACCCTCACACTTCTCCCTCATTCTCCTTCACAGAGAAAACAGATTAGATAGGAGCCACCTATCCTCTTCCTACCCTCCTGTTACAGTGGAAATGTCCTCCTATCATAAGCTAATTGTTTTATTTGTGTGCTGAACCTGCTTCCCTGTACCTTCAATCTCTTCCTGCCCATAGCATCTTTTCTCATAAGGGTTTATGTATGAACTAATTCTCCCCCTTAAAAACGGAAAAGCCAACTAAGTGAAATAAATCAATCTGAAAAGGATATATACTTTATGATTCTAACTATATGACATTCTGGAAAAGGAAAAACTATGGAGACAGTAAAACTATCAGTGGTTGCCAGAGGTTTTGGAGAAAGAAAGGATGAATAGGAGGAGCACAGGGGATTTTTAGGGCAGTGAATCTATTCTGTCTGATACTGTATAGTCGATACATGTCATTATATATGTGTCAAAACCCACAGAATACACCACACCAAGAGTACCTTAATGTAAACTATAGACTTTAGATGATAATGATGTACCAATATTGGTTCATCCATTGTAACAAATGTACCACTCTGGTGTGGGATGTTGACAGTGGGGGAGGCTCTGTGTGTTAAGGGGGTGGGGGGCAGGAGATATATGGGAACTCTGTACTTTCCACTCAATTTTGCTATGAACCTAAAATTGCTCTAAAAATAAAGTATATTAAGGAAAAAAACTATCCTTTAACTTCCAACTATTCCCCTGCCCCTTTACAAGCAAACATATTAGAAGGCTTACTTATATCTCTTGTCTCCAATTCCTCACCCCCCATTTTCTCTGAGGGGCATATTAATGTGGCTTCTTCCCCTTCTACTCTACCCAAACTATTTTCTAAGGTCACCATTGTCACTTAATTCAATGGATGCTTTTTCAACAACATACCAAGTCGACCATTTCATTCCTTCTGGAACTCCTCTCTTCCTTCCTTTCGCTTCCAGGGCTTAATGCTAACCTGACTTTCCCCCATCTCTCTAGCCATTCCTTCTAACTCCCTTTGCAGATCCATCCTTCTATACCCAGCCTTTAATTATTAAAGTTCCTCAAGGTTCAGTCCTAAGCCCTCTCCTCTTCTGAATTCTATCCTTAGGGGATTTTTCCCCCACTCACAAAGATACAATTATCTATATTCACACTTGGAAATTTTCTATCTCTAGCCAAGGTCTCTATCCTGAGAACAAGAACCATATACTCCATCTACTTATCTGATACTTGGATAGCTCATAGTATCTCAAACTCAACCTTTCAAACTTAACTCATCAACTTCTCCCATAAGCATACTCCAATTCTACCATTATTTAAGTAAATAGCACCATCAGTCACCCATTTGCTAATGCCAGAAACCTTGAAGTCATCTCCAACACATCTTTTCCCTCATTCCTATAGCAGCAGATCTACTCCCTAAGTCCTATCAATTCTACTTTCAAATGCTCTCTCAAATCTGTCTATTTCTGCTCACCCCATAGTTACAACTCTAGTCCAAGCCTTCTACTCACCAGGATTCCTGCAATAGGCCATGCTCCCCTGCTTAAAACCCTCAATCTCCTGCTGTTGTCTTTAGGATAATATCCAAAATCCTTACCAACATGACCCACACATTCTTCTCCCAATCTCATCATGTGTCACTCTATCTATCCTTTACTTTCAAAGCTTTCTATCAATTCCTTGAAAGCATCAAGTTCCTTCCTGTCTCAGAGTTTTCAAAGATCCTGTTCCTTTTGCGTCGAATGTTCCTCCAATCCTCTTTAGTCTTTTAAGAATTTAAATGAAATTTCCTCATAGGCCCCCCTGAAACATGTGCTCATGGTATCCTGTATTTCTCATTCATTTGTTATAATTCTAACCAATTAATTGTGCAACTATTTACTTAATGTGCATTTCTCAAATTACACTTCAAGCTCTTCAGAAGTAGAGACCAATCTAGTTTATCTTTATATCCCCAATTACCTAACAGGCCTGGCACATAGTGGGTGAAATAAATTTACCAACTTGTGTATAATTCTAGAGGGACCCTGTCCTCAGTTAGCTGCCACCATCAGTAGGGGAGATATTTTTATCAGAAATATTTTCTTGTATGTTTCAAATCATTTTTTAGGCCATCATCACTAATAGGTAAATATACATAATTCCTGGGACTGGCATTCTAATAGTCTAGTGACATAGTGACAGCTCGAAACTTCATCCAAATGGCCTAAAAACCTTGGGCTATAGATAAAAGAAAAAAATTGCTTCTGTAATCTCATAGTTCATGTTTTCTTTCTGAAACAAAACTGATGGCATGAGTTTTAGGTATTGAATATTCGATAATATTTTATTTATGATGGGAAAATTAAATTACTATATTATGCAATTATTCTCAAATGTAATATTTCAAAGCAGTTTATTTAACATAAAGCTAACAAGGCAAACTTAATTATATAGTATTTATCATATTAAGTATTAGCAAAGTAAGTATTGAGCCACAGATGGCAAATGATCAAGAAATTGCCACAGGTATTAATTCCTCTTTGCTCTAGAGACTTCTACAGTATAATTCTCTAAGACAGTTCCTGAAATACAATCCTATAGCCCCCCATCATAAATCACAATCATAAAGTAGAACATGTTTCCCATTAGAACAACAGAATAATTGGAAGTTCTGTTTCTGACAAATCACTCAATATCAACTAAATTCCAGCTAAAGGAATGTGATAAAAGCCAAAATTCAAAAAATATAAACCCTGTAATACTTTTAAATTGTAAAATTATGCTTCAGGTTCTACAATGAGTATAAACACACTATATGCATCAATGATACAAGAGGCCCCAATGTTCTATAGACGTATACATTAAAGCCAAAATTCAAATAAATTGTATCAAAAATTTGAAGTTGTAGCAATCCTGCCAGTTACATTGAAAGAAAAGCTGTCTTCAAAAGTATGAATTTAGATCTAACTATTAAATTTTACAGAGCAAAACGGTGGTCAAAATTATTCTACTTTACATAGTCTGCAGTTACTTTTCTCTACCACTAGATGGTACTATCAGCTTCAGAAATCTAAGGACTAATACGGGAGCTGTCTATATTAAACAGTATATATCAATCATCCTTCTTAAATACCTCAAATGTCCTGTCCCAGTATGCTCATATTCATCAAATCATGAGTCTCAGTCCTCAGCTTAACATATATGGTCACTAAAATTAAAATCTGAAGTAATGAAAGATAGGAAAGCTTAATCTTTCACAAAGGATTTTTTGATTCAATTCTAGAATTAAGTGAGGAAAAACACAGAAGAAAAGGACTATAAAGGTTTTTCAGTCATACTTTATCACCTCAAAACATTCTGTTTTTATTATGTATCCAGTCTGTTTACCTTAAAGACTAGATTTTGCTAATGACTGTATTTTTAACCAGCACTTTAAAGTATTTGGATTAATCTAGAGTCCAGAAGTAGAAACAATACTATTTTGTATTACAAAAGCCAAGATCTAGGAGATCAAAAAGGGCCACTAATTTTAATATGCTAACACAAATAATTAGGCAAGTTTTTATAAAAGAAACAACTTCCTAAAACAACAGTGCTCAAACCATTCTAATTCTAAGCAACATGTTCTTAGAAGCTAACAAAAATTTTAAAGATCTCTAATCTAAATGAAGGGATAGAACAATCTCAGATTAAATCTAAGCCATTTTATATTGCTAGTAAAAGTATCAAAACCATTTGTTTGAAAAAGTTTGAAAAAAGTCAGAATTCAATTTGAGAACCTTCCCATATCTTTTAAAGACCAAGTACAACTGGCTACATATATATAAACATGACTAACCTGGTTTTGTAGAAATTTAAGTGGAAACAACTATAAAAAAATTTTAAAAGTTTCTATTTTAAATTTGGTTATTAACATGTCTGTATTTTTTTTAAAAAGTACTACAATGTGAATAAAAATGTAACAGAAAACCTGTTGATCACAAAATGTACTAGTATTCCCAAGTTCATATTATCTGTAATATCTGACAGTATCAAGGATCTCAAATATTACCCTTACAGAAACATGTAACCACTAGCATCATTTCTTACTAAAGATAAATAAATTTTCAATGTACACTTTACAAGAACTTTGGGGCAAAGATTTTCTTAAAAATTCAGATCTTGTTTCACTATGCATGTTAGTTTAACACTTTTCTCAATTATTAAATGTATTTAATATTGAGATATGTCTTATGGTAAAAGTAACATAGTATAATTCACTCATATTTTACTCAAATTTCTTCTTGGAACTGAAAAGCGGTTGAATGACGTACCTTCAGAATTATGTGCAGTTTTCTTGTGTTTCCGGCAATAAACCCTATAAAACATGAGGAATTAAATAATTATCAAGTAAGCAAACTAAATTTATTTTTCAAATTAAGAAAACGAGCCGTACACTTTACCCCATTCACAAGCTAACTTCAAAAAATATTATTAAACATCCTACACCATTTCTCTAAGTATTAAATTCCTTATTAAAATACCCTTTATGGGATGATGAAATGCTTTGAAACAGGAAAAATTTTTATAAAAGCCTAAAGTATGACTGTTAAAAGAAAACTTAAAGAGAAGTTAAATAATTACATGTAAATTCCTTGTGAAGGTTTCTCTCGTATTTGAGCTTTATCGTGCAATGCACAGTGGTAGTGGTATGTCCTGTGACATGTTTTCACATCACAGCCAATTGTTGCTCCAGGACAATGGCATAAAGAACACATCTACAGCAAAACAATAAAATAATATTATTAGCATGTGAATTTCTAAGGCTATGATATCAGGTTAGAGGCATAGCAATTTCTGTCAAGGAAAACAAATTGGTTATTGAGAAATTTTGTAATTAATGTTATTTTTCTTATATTCTTTCTTAAAAATACTTTGACTAAAATTCTTTTGGGGGTATTTTTTCCCATGTTTAACACTGATAAAATTAACAGAATATTAATATTTATTTTGTCATTGTGGTCAAGAGAAAATTTGAAATACTGCAAATCAGGAAAGTGAGCTGTATACAACATTATAAAAGAGGCCTTTTTTGCATCCAGATCTTCCTGGGTATAACTAACTAGGGAAAATGTCTCATACCAGAAAAAAATTTTTCCTTAAAATTTCCACTTAATCAATGAAAATCTTTGGGAAAAAATCTCACATACTACTTGAAAACCTGATAAAATCAATTTAAAGTGAGGGAAGGAGAGATGATAAAGGAATTAGGTAGTTTTTTGTGGTTTTCTTTTTTTTGCCCTCACTCACTTCAGTTTGAGGGAAGGTAGTTTTTTTTTAATACCTCAAGCTTTGAGAATACTTTGTGATGTCAAGTTAATTATACGGTGAAAATATGCTCGTCTACTTCAATTTAATCTGTTACTTACCTCTTATGTTATGAATTCAGGCAAACAAGATAAAAGAACAAATTCTTTCAACATATTTTAATATACCTTACCTTTTGTTTTTATTGGATAATTCATATGGGTTAACTAGCTCATGCTCTATATTTAGAAAAAAATTCTTTTAAAAGAAGTACATAATAATTGTTAGTGTTTTTGTTTAACATATCACAGTGTACTGTACTGAGTGAACTTTTAATGAGGCTATTTCCTAAGCTATAAATGCCATGCCAAAATATTAATAGATTCACAATAAGTGAATCTTGACTTTTAATTTGTTCCTTGTTTGCTAGATACCTTTTTCTAAACTGTTCTCATTTCTCTTTATTAATTTGAACATAAAGAACACTTTCCTTCCTAACTTTTAGATTACTTGGCCCCTAAGCAATTTTGGTATACCAAAAGACTAATATGAATTCCAATAAAATTTCTTATATTTCTCTAAACAAGTCAAACACGCAAACTCTCATTCAAGCTATCATTTAAAAAATACTCATATATTTGTACCCCCAGAATATGCTGAAATAAATAAATAAATAAATAAAAGAAAAAAAGAAAAAGAAAAAAAATACTCATATACAAGTCAGAAACAGAAACACTCTCAATACAGGTACTTCTCAGAAAATAGGAGGCTCAGTGCCCATAATTACTACTCAATAAATACCCCACTTCCTTAAATAAATATATAAACTTTAAAGTATTACTGTAAAAAGAAATACCATGCCAAATTATCAAGCAGGGACAGCTTTTGGATGGCTTATAAATTCTTAAGGACATAGAGCATTTGAACTGGAGCTTAATTATGAGGTTCTATTATTTTAGTAATTACATTTCTGATAAAAAAACATAGACTTATTAGAGAAATTCTGGACAACACAAAAGAACGCAAAGAAAATCTAAAAATCACTCATACTCATTAGCAGAGATGCCTTATAGTGTTACAATGCTTATGTGAAAGTATTTTTCTACGTGATTCTACATATACTATTTTGCAACCTAATTTTTTGACTTAATAAATTGAACATTATCCCACATCATTAAGAATTCTACTGCAAGTAGTTTATTTTAAAACTTATTCTAAAACAGATTTCGGTTGGTACATTTTTTTAAAAATTACTGAATTCATTTAGCAAGCAAAAAACTAAAAGGAAAGGTGCTGTTAAAAATACTGTATTCAGCTCAACCAGGCTTCCTCAAACTACGGCCCGCGGGCCACATGCAGGTGTTTTTGCCCGTTTGTTTTTTTACTTCAAAATAAGATATGTGCAGTGTGCATAGGAATTTGTTCACAGTTTTTTTAAAACTATAGTCCGGCCCTGCAACGGTCTGAGGGACAGTGAACTGGCCCCCTGTTTAAAAAGTTTAAGCTCAACACTGGCAAAGACATAGTGAGATGGGCACTCTTGTATACTACTGGAAATTGGTATATGCTCTCTGGAAAGCAATTTGCCTTTTTATCAAAGGCTTTTTAAAAGTTGGTATTCCCTGATAGAGTAATTTTACTTCTATAAATCTAGTCTAAAAAATAATCAGACTCAAGCAGTTAATGTACAAGCACATTCATTGCAGAATTACTTAGAACAGTCCAAAATGTACAACCATTTATGGAAAACAGCTGAAAAATGTTTAATTAGAGTACACCCATGTGAAGAAATATTCTATAGTCACACTTTTCAAAGAAACTCTAATGGCATAGAAAAGATTTACATACAATGTTAAGGGAAAAAATGAGGCAGGATACAAAACTATGTGAATTATGAACCCAAGTATATGTTTATAACATATATTCTTTAAAAATAGGTAGAAGTAAATACAGGAAATGCTGAGTGGCTATCTCCAGGTAGCTGTTTTTCTTCACAATTCCCTATATTTTCTGATTTTTCTACAATGGGAAAAAGTACTTTTATATGCAAAAAAATTATTTAAAAAAACATATTGGGAATACTCTAGCAAATGCTTCCAATACCTGTCTCTCTGGTGAGAATGAGACAGAAACCAAAAGCCCAAAATATATCAAAATCATTTTGGGCTGGTTATAAATTCACATCTGCCCAAAATAATTTGTTTCAGTCTGCTATAGTGAAGTAAATCCATTTTGCAAATAACCACTTAACTATAGCAACTTTGGACAGATAATTTTTTTGAAAAGCTTATTTATTTTTATTGTTAATTTTGCTCAAGGAAGAAGAGAAAGAGGAAGGAAGACATACCAATAAAAATAGTTTCAGAGTAGAAAATTCTTTTCAAGGTTAGGAGTAGGAATTTTGCTGAATTAGAATTCATAGGACCTATTTTATGCAACATTCGTATATAAGCAAATTTCTGGTAAGATACTAACAAAAATAACAAAAAGTATCCATAATAAAACCAAAATACAAAGTTTACATTTGCTTGCTTACCTATGAATGCAAAAAGGAAAAATAACTGCTGTGTTTAAGTCTACTATGCTACATTCCTAAAATAACCCTTTTTACCTTTTTAAGTCCTATGGGACTTAAAATACATAGTGTTCATTTCGGTTCTTGCCATTTTACTCCCTTATATGGCTAATTATCTTTATAAATGTATAGATTTTATCCATCAATTCCCTCTAGACTGTTTTCTTTTTAAACTAACACTGTGCTTTATGAAGTAGTGCTCAATAAATCTGTTGATTGTAAGCTTACTCTGTTATTGAAGAATTTTTATTATGGCATATTTTTCTCATTCATGTTTCTAATACTTGCAGATTTAACATAATTATCTTCAGGCACTTCTAAAAATATTTAAACAGTCTGACCTAGGATTGGGAATGGTGAAATTGGGGAGAACAATCCAGTTGAAGGGGCACAGAGTAAGCAGTAGTAAGAATGTTTGGGGTACAAGATCAGCAAGGCTGAGAACTAAGAAGAGATAAAAAGAAAAATTAAAGAAGCTGAGAAACCAGCTAGGTGGCTAGGTGGCTAGTATGGGCATTTTTTTTAATGCTATGGGAAATAAAACCAAAGGAAAGAGGCATTCTCTTGAAAAAGTAGAATGATTGGAAAATGGGCCCCCTACCACCACCACCACCACCACCACCACGAGGCACCAGTTGGTTGTACCCTAGTAATGACATCCAGTATCCCCCTTTACACAAAACGTTTGCTCTTCAATTTGCCACAGTCCCTGATGGGCTCTCAGCAGAGTGACTGTCAGCTGCCATTTCTCATTATGCTTGCACTATATCCATGGCTCCCTCAAACGTGGGAGAATCAAACTTAACCTGACAGGAACATGTTTTTCCAGAGCAATGGTAGACCTCCCCCACCCCCTAAAAAAAAAGCATGACCCACATATCAAATATTCTGTTGAGGGCAAATTTCCTGTCCCCAACTTAGGTATAAATGTTAATTCTCAGTGTATCCTGCTTGTATCCTGATATCAAGTTCTTGGTTTAAACAAAGGTGAAAACTTCACAGATAATGATTTTTCTTTTATTTTTACTCCTCTATTCAGTTAGCTACACAGTAGATCTGGTAAACCTCAATAATTAATTACCAGCTCCAAATTGAGGAGATTGGGAAAAAAGGCTCTGTCCTATTACAGATATTTGCATGGCATCTCCACAGTATTGTTAGAAAAGCTACACTAACTTAAGGTTAAGTTGTGCCACATAAGCACAGTCTCAAGGAGCTGACCCACAGACAAAAGAGGAACTAAGTCATGCATGAAAGGAGACCAAGGAACTAAAAGGACCATGACTTAGTTAAAGTCTGATAGAAGCCAGAGTCTGGAACATACCTGCTCCTCAGTCAACTGAACTAGGGCAGGACTGAAATTCAGTTTGCAAAAAAAAGCCTTAAAGAACAAAAGGGAAAATACTGCTTTTTCAGTGGCTATAGGGAAGTAAAACTAAAATGAGACTGCCAACTTCTAGGATAGGCAGAAAGAGAAGGCTCTTGGGGAAAAGCTGGAACCTGAAGGTTAGATAGAGCCACAGGAAAGAGAGGGAGGAAGAGCTTTCTACAACTTAGCTTTGTCCAGCTTAATTGCTGCATATTTACTATGCATGCCATTAACTGATTAGCAGCATATACATACAAATTCTCACTGCCAAGTAGTCACTACTCTCAAGAAACCTGTTATGGATGTAGAGAGAATGTAAAGGAGGGTACAAAAAGAGGCCAGGTTCTTGAGTCTGTAGACAAAGAAAAAAATGCCAGAAGCACTTGGACCAGGGAACAGGATATCAAGGATATTTTCACAGGAGATACAAGCCAAAAATAAAGTGGGAGCAGCTCTCTTTACAAAGGTGTTTGGTTTTATTGCTTTGTTTTTAATAACATATAACATTATCTCCAGTAAAAACTAGAAAGCAGGACAGTACAATTGGGGCAAGTTTTCAGAAATGCCCCTAAAATGCTCCTTAACTCCAGGTTCACTGCTTTGTTTATAGTAATACCTCACACATTCAAATAATTAGAGAATAGAATGGCCTCTGAATTATCTGATTAACTGTCAGAGCTGTCCAATTTATCTGTTCAAAATTCCTAAAAAGAATACCACTTCATGGCAGGGTGGAACATGAACTGATAACTCTTTCTGTTTGATCCTACAGCTACTACATTTTTTAATCTTTTTTTTTTTTTTTGGTCTAAGGTATTTGTTATAGCACATTTTTATTTTTAAATATCGCATTTTGAGTGAGGTCTCATAAAAACACAAACACTACTTTAAAAAGTTAAATGGAAAGCTAGAAAGCAACAATGAAATCTGAAAGCTGTAAAAGTCATCGAAAGTGATAGGCTACTTGAAAAATACATTAGGACCTTAAATTCCAGGTGCTTCTAAAAAATAAGGATGTTGAAAAGTACTTGTTTTTACTAGAGTAACCGAATAAATCTAAGCAGTTACTGAATAGATCATTTCAGACATCTTAGAAATTGGAGGGAAATGAACTAAGCCTATCAAGGTCTTACTTAACCTAATCTGAACTTGCTCTGAGATCACATACTCCAACTCCATCCAACTTTCTGAATCATGATTGATGAGAAATATAAATTCTCTTATTGGCACTCTTGAATTTTCTTTTGTTTATCTGAAAGGTTCAGACAGATATTTTCTGAGCTCAGATCTTTATGTTTAGGCTCTTCTCAAGTATGGGTTTTTTCCAGCTGAGGGTACCCTAAACTGCCATGCCACTTGCGATTTTTTAACTGTGAAGAACACCAATTATACATCCATGCTCAAGTAAGTACCAAGACATCCCTCAAAACCAGACATAAGTTATTTTATATTATTAGTTTTGGTTCTCCTCCATTAGCATAAATGAATGAGAATTATTAACATATAATGACATTAATTTACAGTATTGCCAATTACGAAAAAGTATTTAAAAACTGTGCATTTAAAAAAATAAACTTATTCAGTAATAGCCAAAGACCCAATTTTCTCCATCATTACACTTGAAGTTTCTACTTTTGACCTGACAGCCATTCTGCTTAATCACCTCTGACAGGTAAGATATCTGCATACATTAAAATTAATCTGCATGTCATAATTGGAGCTTTCTAAAAAAATTCACATTTATCTGAATACATTCACAATGCATGTTCACCTAGTTACACAGATGACAGTGAGGCCACTGAAAAAATCTTCAGAAAGAAAATTTACCCTTTTTCTCAAAAAATACCCTAAGGCAGGTGTCCTGTGGGCCCAATCCAGCCTGCTACTTGTTTTTGTAGATAGAGTTTTATTGCAACACAGCTACCCTCATTTCTTTGTGTATCGTCTGTGAATGCAACTGAGATCATATGGCTTGCAAAGCCTTAAATATTATCTGGTCCTTTACAGAAAGTTTGCCAACCCCTGCCCTAAGGCAATGGTCCATAACCAAGGGTCTTCATCAAAAATCACCTGGGAACCTTTTCCAAAAGACACCTGTCTGCAACCTCCAACCTCCACCCCTTTTCCTGATTTAGTAGAGTTAGTTAGGCACCACTGCTCTAAGGATTTATTAGCACCAATAGTTACCTGGCATCTTCTGCTTTTATGAATGTGCAAAGCAAAGTAGCATCATTCTATATGCTGTGGGCACACCATTTTGCCCTTACTGGCTGCTATATGAGTCACACTCTCTACTTCAGGTAGCACTGGCATTTAGTACTTATTTAATATTTTTCACCACTTCCTCCTCCTTGAAACTCTTCACCCTTTGACTTTCACAGCATCACTCTCTTGGTGGAACACATTTCAAATGTCACTCTCTATGGAGCCTTCTTACTTCTCAGAATTAATCATGATCCTCTTTCCCAGATCTCCTATGGTATTCTTTACATACATCGAAGGCTAAACCACATTTATTCTTGTTTACATTCAAAGTGGCTAGCATTATGCTTGGTACAAAGTTGGCATTCAATTAAGTATTTGATAAAATAGACAGATAGATAAATTCTAGACTCTATATGATATGGGGGCCTTGAAAATATGGTGCCTAAGGAAACAACAAAAATATTAGTAACACCATAGTGGGAGAGAGAAGGTTGAAGAAACATGAGAACCCTCATGTTTGAGGCATATACAAGTCTCCACCATCCAGAAGAAATAACCAACCTGATTTTTCCCTCTAGATTGCTCTCCTCCCTTTTCAAGCTGCTAAAAGCTGCAAACAACACAAAAACTTTGATCAACCAAAACAGAAGAATTTTATGCTATGCCATGACTTCCCTGGTCAATTTACTAGCCCATTACTTAAGGCTTCACACTATTATTCAATCGAACCCCTTTCCATCTTCAAATTCAAACCAAAAATGAGTGTCCACTTATTAGAACGCTACTGAGCACAAGGGAGACACAAGCACCATGCTAAGTGTTTTCCATGCATTACCCCCACATAATCCTATGTCAGGCAAACAGAATAGTCTTACTTTCCCAGAGTCCACAAAGCTGTAGAGAAGAAAGGCTTGGGCATGTGTATCAAATACAATGCAAATTGTGTTATACTGTATGACAGAGGCAAAGTGTGAACTTTGAGCTGGACCCCCAAAAATGTTAAAAAGCAGCTAAGAGGAAAAGGGAACCGTAAGCAGAGGTGAACATCAGTACATGCACAGCAGTGAGGACAAGCAGAGAGAGGATGTTGGGGAAACTGAAAGAAGAAAGAATGAGATAAGGATGGAAAAGGCAGGTTAATATAGGACTTGTGAATGGCAGGCTGAAGTCTCTGGATATTATTTTGTATGCAGTAAGGAATCATTAAAAGTTCTGAGTTAGGGAATGACATTAGCTTTTAAAAGCAGACATCAAGTAACTACCAGAAGTATGTTGGAAGGATGGGAAGAGGAAGACTGGATATAGGGTAGCATTAAGAAAGAAGAAAAGGCAGAGACATCCCAGAAATAGAATCAACATGACTGATGTGGAAGGAGGAATTGAAGGTAAAGGATACAGAAAGAGAATCAAGTTCAGGGTACAGAGTGCTGAATACTGGTTTAGACAGGTTGAGTTTAAGATGCCCCACAGGACATCTATGTTGTGCAAATATGTTGCCATCACACTTTTTTTTTTTTTTTGAGACAGAATCTCATTCTGTTGCCCGCCTAGAGTGCCGTGGCATCAGCCTAGCTCACAGCAACCTCAAACTCCTGGGCTCAAGTGATCCTTTTGCCTCAGCCTTCCGAGTAGCTGGGACTACAGGCATGCGCCACCATGCTCGGCTAGTTTTTTCTATTTTTGGTAGAGACAGGGTCTTGCTCTTGCTCAGGCTGGTCTTGAACTCCTGAGCTCAAACGATCCACCCGCCTAGGCCTCTCAGAGTGCTAGGATGACAAGCGTGAGCCACTGCACCCAGCTCACACTTCATTTTTCACAGTGACTATTGTATATCATTTGTCTCCTGAAAAATCCTCCTTTTCCCTTTCCCATTCTCTCCTATCACAGTTGGAATTCCTGTCTAATGTTTAAAGATCTTGCAATTATCCCACTTTACTCAACTCTAATCCATTACTGCCTATCTCAATGGCCCATTCTGGTATGGCTAACCTATTTCCTAGACTCATTCAATTATTTATTTATTTTTATTTTATTTCACTGTGTTGCTCAGGCTGGTCTTGAACTCCTGGGCTCAAGCAATCCGCCAGCCTTGGCCTCCCAAACTCCTGGGATTATAGGCATGAGCCACCGTGATGACTTCATTCCATTTTTGAAAACTTATCAGCTCTAGGAAGCCATCTCGACTTCCTAAATAGGCAAGATTCCTTTCAAACAGAAGAATAAAAAAGTGTATACTATGAATGTCTTATATGCAGAGTCATGGCATGCCCAATATCTACATTATTAAATCTTAGACACCCTGTTTTCCTGGGGTGCCAAGCATTCCATTTGTACTGAGTAAATAACAAAATAAAGTCTACATAGAATTGGTCTTTTTATTTTCAGAGGCTACAAAAAATATCTTGAGGGTAATAATCAGAACATTCTTTCATAGGATGTGTACAGGATTTTTGTCCTAAAAATTAACAAAATAATGCTATTAACATATCAATTAATGTTCTGATTCCTATCTGATTATGTCCTAAATACAGCAATATTTCCATCTTTATTAGAAACTACTTAAGCCCTAATCACTATATTTTTTAAAAAGTGATTTTTGGGTTGGGTGCCTTAGAAGATAGTTTAGTATAACTTGGCAATGAGGAGTTCTGGCTTTGGAGTCAACTGGCCTGGGATTCAAATCCCAGCTCTGCCACTTACTAGCTATATGATCATAGTCAGGTTACTTCTCTAAGCCTCAGTTTTCTCACGTATGAGATGAAAATGAATACTTTCCTATCTCACAGTATTGATTGTGAGGATTAAATAGGATCATGTATTTAAATTACTTAGCTTAGTAACTGGCATATATTAAGTATTAAGTGTTCAACAAATGTTAGTTATTTCTACTACTAGAAAAAAATAGAAAAAAATGTTCACAAAGTTTTATAAGACACATAAGTAAAATTTAGTTTGAAAAAGGGAAAGTTTAGGAGTGACCGAAAGACAATCATCAAGAAAGAAAAAAAACCAAATATTTCTTTAAGGGAAGGAGACAGACCTAGAATAAATTACTTTAAATTAAGAGAGATACTTGAGTTATACAGAAGGATGAATTTCTCAATTCTGAAGTATTATATATTACTGGTCCTGTTTCAGGTTACTTGGGTAGGAAACACAATTTCTTGACATATTTAAGTACAGGGCAGACAAAAATCTTATCTTTAGCTTGCAGGATCTTGCCTAAGGGTAAGGAAGGTGAACTAAATGGCCTTTTGAACTTTCTGTTTTTATAGTCTGATATATATCTGACACAGGTACCAATTAGAACAGTAGCTGTCCAAAGAAGATCCTCTTGGTGATCTCACCACCTATCTTCATCCAGAAAGAGTATGTTCTTGAAATATACTCCTTGAGTGTTTCCTTAAACAAATTAAAAAAACAATAATTCATAATTTTACTTGGAAATTTGCATTTTTTGGCTAGATGTCTAGAGAATAAGAATAGATGGTACAGATGTGGTGTCTCCATATGGATTCAGTAGGAACTGGAAATCATTTTGGAAAAATATATATCTGTCCAAACTGCAAAAACAGGGCCTCAAATGATAAATGCCTCAGTACTCTGGCCAATTTTTCCTGGTCTATCTTGGTGCTATATATTAATACTTAAAGATGATATAAAAGAAATGAATATGTTCACACAGAATGGCTTTTCTCCACTTATCTTTGTGGCTGATGCGAAAACCTTGGAAAATTGCCTATGGCAGCAAGAACACAGAAATCACACACCCACACCTCCTGCTCTACTGAGCCCTCCCAGCCTCCCAAAACTCTGACCCACCTGGCCACCAACATACACAGGCTTTTGCCTCAAGGCCCAGTCTCTTATCTCTGTTCTTTTCTTTGAGGCAAATGAGCAACTTTGGAGCCAATACCAAGTATAGACTGAAATCTGTCTTGAAAGCACTCAGGGGCCAGCACTCCTGTTTTCAATGATTTTCAATGATTATTCATGACCTACTTTTCACCCAGAAATCCAGATCAACAGGAGCCAGGGCAAACAGGCTCACAGGATAAAATGCCTTAAAAAGTCAATCAGGGAAGCTGATTATCTAGTTTATATGTAGTTTATCTAGTTACATAAAGCTCATCATGTTTTTTCTCCCCTCCTATTTGATTTATGGCCCTCTTATTGCTTAGACCAATCTACATAAGGAAAAGTAAAGAAGAAAACTAAAATCTAGAACTTTGGTTATTTAACAGCATGTCATGCAAAAACGATATAATGAAAGGAGCACCACTGAAGGCAAAAAGGAATCTTAAAAATTATTTTAAAGTTAAACATATAAATGCTGCCCTCCTATTTCCTATATAAGTTATTTAAATTCTGACATTTGGGGGAAAAGCAAAGGAGTAAAGTAATAAACTCAGGCCTGAAAGTTCTCCCCTTCTGCTACTATTCCTCAATGCTAGATGTCCATAGCCTCAAAAATGGAATCTGAAACACCTTTTCTAAGGTAACTCCTTATATCTTTTTTAGCAATTTTTAGTTGTGCAACATTACTGTTTAGTTACATAATGTGTTACATAGTGGCAGCTATTAAAAAAATAGGCCTCATGACTTCCTTGCCCAGCATGCTTTTCGTTAGCCTACAATGATATTAGCAAGGCCTTATTTTTATTTATAAACAGTAACTACAGTGGTGACTACTATTTATCAGGTCCTAACTATGTCCCAAGCACCAGGTTAAATCCTATATATTCTCTCTTTTAATCCTGGCAATAATTCTGGGAGGCAAGTACTGTCATTATCCTCTTTTGGCAAGTGAGAAAAACATGGCCTAGAGAAATAAATAACTTACTCAGGGTCACCTAGCTAGTTGGTGACAGAGCTGAGATTCTGTTACTATAGCTTGTGTTCTCAACCCTCAATATTGTTCTACTCCCTAGATCAAGGAACAAGTTTAGTTACTTATATTACACTGCATTTAGGGAAGAAAATCCACTCCCTATAACATTAAAAATTAATAAAAACAATTTATAACAGTGAAACCTGTATAAAGTTATGATGTTTTCTTAACAAATGAGTCCAAATAGGTTAAATCTCCATTTAATTTAGCAATGCTTCCAGATGTACGCTGCTGCTTCATGTAATATGTAAAACTAGGCACTGCATTTGTTAATAATATTTCAACATTAGGGGCCCAAATTGCTCCTGTTCTGACTACAGGAGCCATGTTAAGTGACAAAAATGCTAACAAGGCAGGATACAGAAGCATTTTCCAGGGATATTCACAATGCCAAGGAATAAATAATGGGGTAATAAGGTTTACAGCACAACCACTTTCAAGTAAATAGCATTCTTTCTTTGTATCTGCATTTGTTTTAAGGACTAGGAAATAAAAACATAGTGTTCTGGTTCTCAGAAATCAGCACACCACAGTAACATGAAGAAATCTAAAACCACCAAATAAAAAAATCACATTTTAAAAAATGAAGCTTTCTATTACTATCTATAATTCCGGGCGTGAGGAAGACAAACATTTTCACAGTTAAGGTCTTACTACAACAAAAACAGTCTGACATCTGGATCCTCATTTGTACCAATACTGGTATTAGGATTTGAGACTAGTTATCATAAAGCAAGTCTCAAATGTTATCTTTGAACTTATATTTCTTCATATTGCTTTTTATCTAATATTAAAAGATTGACTACAGTTCAGAACATATTACTCCTGATCATCAAAATGATAGCACCCATCTTCTCATCACCATTTCACCCAAAAACTACCAACTCAAATTCTTTGTGAAATAAGAGATTATTCAGTGACTAAGAACACAGATCTATGTTCTGCCAAATCCATATTTAAAATAATGGAACACTTAATAGTGAAGCTACTGAAGGTACATTTTTGGATGTAATTTCAATAAAA
The DNA here is from genome assembly GCA_008086735.1 of Cheirogaleus medius. Lineage (NCBI taxonomy): Eukaryota > Metazoa > Chordata > Mammalia > Primates > Cheirogaleidae > Cheirogaleus > Cheirogaleus medius. The sequence goes on from VBSM01002707.1 coordinate 528,500, forward strand.
AGTTTAAATGAGAAAACCAAATGAAAATAAATCTTTCCATTAATTGTTTCAAAGTAAACCATAGTGTGTCATAAATACCAATTGAGATGACACTACATTTCTAATAAAGCATATAACATCTTACCAATCTGGTTACTGGTAGCAAAGACAACTACAGGAACATTACTCTAGCACACCTTCACAAAAACTCCTGTAATATTCACTGAAAGTTGTTCAAAGTCATAAATACTGTGTCATATAGCTCAACCACAGTAAAATACTTTGTTCAACAAGTGCTAACATTTCCTCTTGAGAGGGTACTCTCATCTTCATTTGTAATGACAACAACTTTATGATACAAGATGAAAATATATCAGAATTATGAAAAATATATTTGAATGAACACACAATATACTCAAGTTAAGCAAACTGCTTGTTTTCTAAGTAAATAAAGCTTCCAAGAAACTTTTAGTTATTTTTGAAAAAACTGAATAATATTGATTCATTCTTTTTTGTTGAGTGGTAAGTTAAACCCAGACTTGAATTTTGCTGGCTCAGAAAAAAAAGTCTGCAACTTAAAATTAAACTCAGTTAATAATGCAATACACTCTAAAATAAGCAATTTCCTCCATAATGAGTTTAAAATAATTTTTATTCTCAAGAGGCAGAAATACCAACTTACCAGCTTCGTGCCTCTTTTAATTTCCTTTTGGACATCTTCAATAGAAAATCCACCAAGACTTTCATTATCAGAGTGTGATGATACCAAAGCAGATGAAAAGAGCTATAAATTACATTTAAAAAAAATTAAGGTTCATATATAAATTACAGCAAAACAGTGAATAAGATGTTAAATTTAAAAGGATATTTTCTAGTAAAAATGACATAGTATTAGTGATAAACCATTGCTTAAAAATTTAACTGAGTTTTTTTTTGTATTCAGGAATATTCACATGTTATTAAGATTCTTGTGAATGGTTTCAAGGTCTCTTGGTTGCTGCCCATATACTTACCATGCACTTATGGTGTGCTGCCACCTTCTGGTTTTCAGATATTAGTAACTGTCCACATTCCTTGTCTCTATTTGACTTACAAAAGCCACATTTGCGCTGTCTTGTAGGCCCTTTTTTCTGTTCAACTGAGCTTGACATGATTTTTAAATTGCCTTTAGAATGCCACTTTAAGCCTCAAGAAATGCTACAGAGAATAAAAAAGGCAACAAAATAGTTAATTTTGTTTCAAAATCCATTTATACATATTCATGTAAGTTGTTTAATGTTTGACCTGGGTTTTAATATACACATTTTAAAATGGCTATTTAGTATAGATAGATGAATCAATATTAAAACCTAAGATACTTCCATAATAAATACAAATAGATAACTAAATAAAGTTTAGAGTAACTGAGAAAAATCAAACTGTTCCTAAATTAGAGGATATGTGAAATAATTAGAACTATTTCTATGTGGATAAAAATGTACAATGTACAATGGTAAATCATCACCTGCTGGCATAATCAATGTAAAATATTTTTCATGTATAGCTAGGTGCCCCTTCAAGGAGACAAAGAATTATATTTCTAAGAACAGAGCAAAAACTACTAAGAAAACCACAAAATATTCAGAGGGAACAGAATTCTATAATTGCACAATTTCTTAAAGTTCGTATGTTGATGCAACAATAAAATTAAATGAATTTACTTAACTATGACCTTGGAACACTTATTTTTAAAACTGGAATTATTTCTGAGTTTTAAAAAATCATGTATATGTCTTTATTGGTTTTTTTTCGTTTTTTTTATAAAGGAGAACCAGATTGACTTCATGTACATGTCTTTAATAAATTATTTTTTACAATTCTATTCCTTGTTCAAGTAAAAAAACAACTAAGCTTCTAAAAGTCTATCCAAGAATGCAGGCTTTGGGACCCAATTATTTATAAAACAAACATATTATATGAGTCTGAGATTTATTCTAAGTCTGCTTATTAATTAAAGTCACAAACTGATAATAGTCTTCTAAATGCAGTAACTTCCATACTTAAATTAGTAATATTGTCTACAGGAAGAAATGTTTTTCGGTCACATTTTAATTATAGATAGCATAGTATAGTCAGAAAAGGGAAGAAAAGCTCTAACACGAAAGTTTCATATTTAGATCATCATTCTTAACATGGATTCTTCCGAGCAATACTAAACAAATTTAAAATCAGTTATTTGATTTGTGTAGCTTTCCCAAATCAACAGAACTAAGCAGTTCAAGAAACACTTCACAATCAATAAAACTTCAAACTTTTGTCTTAAAATTAATTTACTAAATTCTTTCCATTTTTCTACATATTTGAACATTTTCATATTACTATGTTGAAAAAAATTGACTAACACTACATTGCAGCTTTCTGGAAGCATTTGCTCACCAACAAGAACAGTAGCAGCTGGATGCCAGCAAGGTAGTACGAACCATTCAGTACTTTGCAATATAAAAATTCAGATACTTAATCAAAATTTAACATGAAGCCACAAAGGAAACATGTCTTCTCATCAATTTATATCTAGGATTTTCTTTTTAACAAAACTTCAAAGGCCCTGACAGTCTGCTTTGATGGGTTTAACAAACTCTTAATGCTATCTATAATTTTAAATACCTCAGTTTTCCAAATGGCATAGGATACTTTATAATAGTACTGTATTCATAGCACTGGCCATAAACCGTGAAACTGATTGAAAACAGGCAGCAAATACTTTTAGGATTAAAAGGAAAAAAAGGACATAACAGAAACAAAAGAAACAAAAGGGGAAGTGTGTTTCCATTTGCTCAGGCAAGTATGTGTTCAGTTGCTTTATCAAGAATATAGCTGCCCAAATTTTTAGAATTAACTATGCAAAATACCAAAATTCACAAATAGCAGCACAATTTTCTATTTTAGTTCTAAATTAGTTCTCCTGACTACTATGCAATGAATAGTAGTTACTCTGAAATCACTGTAATGTATTCAGCATTTCTCCTGGTCATCCTGGCCATTTGAAAGGATAGTACAGTATAAATATAATCTGTACTGATACCTTTAATGTGTAATTTCTATACAATCCTAGCACTGGCTATAAAACTGGCTTAAGATAAAGAAAACTCCTAGAGTGGAAAAATCACTTATTATTCTTAATATTAATTCTGAAATGGCATCCCCAAAATTCTATCCATTTTGAATTCTGCCTCTTTCAATTTATAAACAGGAAAATTTCTCATCCTAATTTTGAGAATCTGCCCTTCTAGATACTGAAGACACCAAAATCTAAAAAAGAAAAAAAGGTACACTTTACTTTGCATTCAAAAATATTCTACTGCATTTTTTCTGTAATCAGTTTAAATGTAATTTGTAAAGTGAACAGAGCCACACAAAAAGTACAATAAACCAATTAAAAACTTTACCCAGTGTGCAATGACTAAATGGATTTTTCCACTAAAATTCAAATAATGCATCTGTGCATACCTTGGTAATTTTTTTTACAGCCTCCTTGTAAAACATGAAGTGGAGAACATCATGGAAACAATGACTCCTAGCAAAAATGTCTTTATCATAAAAATACAGATTTTTATCTAATGCTGTCACATTTTGTGGGCTCCAGTGAAGTAGAATAAGGGCATTCCAAGGACCAATACTAAGGAGTTCATAATGTTCCACAGCTATACGGCATTTTAATTTTAGTCTAAAAGGATTTTCAGGGCATGCACAAATCAAAGTTTGATGCTTTCACCCAATGAAACCTTTTCCTTAAAAGAAATGTAACATGGAAAATGCTACAAAGAAGAAATAAAGAGGCAACAATAACAGCATGAAAAGCATAATTTAAATGTCTGGAAAAAAAATAAAAAGCCAGATTAGTTGGGCTGAAGCAATCAATGCATTTATGATTTTCAAAGATGCTATGAAGCACTAAGGTAGAAATAACCTGAAACATCAAAGAGAGCATTCAAGAACCAACTTGAGAGCTCATTCAACGCCTGGTATCTGAAAGAGCATTTTCAAGGGGTAAGGGGGAACCAAAACAAAAACTGCAGTTCCGGAAGATTAAAACATTCCACACGCAAGCAAGTTGAAATATACAGATCAATATATTAAACGTGATCCCCCAAAGATACCGTATTTCTATCAGGAAAGTTACAGTGGACAGAAATAAACGAAAAAGAGATGTACCGGAAGGGCACCTGAATTCGGTTGCACGATATTATTACATGCTTCGCACTGCTTTTTGCGGTTAATCAAAAGGAAACTAAAGGAATTTTCCAGTTGCTTCAAACCCAAGGGTAGAGAAAGAATTTGAACTGTATAAATAAGATCTGACATTACGTAGTAAGCCGATGAAAATGAAAGGTCTTTCAAAAACAAAAGATTTTTCAACTTCCACGCAGAGTATCGAAACGAATAGAAATTGCAAAAGAATACCGTGCTGTTCGTCCATATAATAAAGGATGGTACACATAACGTACCGATCCTCTCCGTTATTTATTCCCCAATACACACTAGACTCCAAGATCTCTCTGTAATCAAGCGTTAGATAAAGTCGCAAAACTATCTTCCTCTAAAACACTTCAGCAGGTTCCTTTCAGTCGTTAAGTCAGGGTTCCCTAATTGTCCTTTTCCAATCCCCCTAAATCCAGGAAAATATCATCCTACCACTTTCTTTACGCCCCCTCCCCCAGGAGTTCACTCTCTAATAGTCTTCGCTGTAAGCTTCCCCTTATACCTCAGTTTCACCCCTAATTCCCCCCACCCCTAATTCCCCCCACCCCAGAGTTTTTTTCTCATTCCGTTAAGGCTAACCCTTTTGCCATCCTAACAATTCTTCCTCTTCCTCTTCCCAAACTGGGAGTCTCCCTCCTTCCCAAATATGTCCTAAGCAATGGCAAAGACCAAAAATTCTCAGTTTTTCCCTCCTCAAATGTTGCGCCCCCTCCCCCGAAGTCTAGGCTCAAGCCTAACCTCTCCCTCTGGACCTTCAAAGCACTTTCTCAGCAGCCTCTTCGCTAAGTGCCTACAATGAGCGGCGCTTCTGGGGTCCCTGACAATAAAGCGAGACCACCAAGAGTCCCCTTTAACAACGGGCAGGGGCGGCGGCCTGGCCACCGCCATCCTCCTTGTCTTCTCCCGCCGGGCAGAGAATGGGGGGCCCCAGGGTTCCGCGGGGACTCACCAGCCAGGCCCAGAGGCGGAAGGCAGGAGAGAAGCGCCAATGAGGGGAAAGAGAAAGAAGTCGGTCTCGGTTCCCCGGCAGTGCCTAAGAGCTGGGCTCTGTCGCCAGAGGTTGTTTCCTTTCATTCGAGGAGAGACGGGCTCGCGGAGCGCCCTTACGTCGCCCCCCTCTCACGCACACGACCCACACAGCGTTCATACGTCCTGAGCGCGCCGCGGGCCCTCATTGGCCCCAGAGAGGGGGCAGCTGAAGCCGCACAGCCACGACGCATGTGCAGGGGCCACCCCCTGTACGGATCCAGGCCGCCGGCCCCGCCTCCTGCTCGCGCGCGTACCTTCTATTCTCCGCTCTGCCGCTCGGCCAAGTGTTTGGGGGCAGGATCCGAGGAGATAGAGAAAGAGATTCAAAGATATCAATGTGGGTTGGGCGGAGAAGGGGCAGGGTTGTGACTAGAAACCGTTGGACAGGGGCCCTGGGTAACTGGTTTTCAACAGTGATTCAAGTGGGTAGGCCTTATCCTTTGCACTTGTTCACTGAGGCCCTTTCACATCCATTATTTCATTGTACTCTCCTGGCATCCCTTTAAGGTCCCCGTTCGCCTCAATTTACAGCCAGGAAAGACTGAGAACCTTGTAGTGGAGGCAGCCTGCCTGGATTTCAATCCTTGGGCGAATCATTTTAATCTCTGTGCCTTAAAATTTTTTTGTCTTTAAAATGGGGATAAAAACAGTACATCACGGGTTTATTGTGAAGAAGTGAAAGAATGCAACGAAAGCATGCATTAGCGTCTCTGGCATATAACAGGCTCTCAAATGCTGGGATTATCATAATCAGAAAAGACAAGTGATTTTCTTTGTAACCGATACAGGTAAACCAGACACCTCATTTAGAGTGTTTTCCTCTTTGATGTACTGGAGCCAGATTGCTTGGGTTTGAATCTCAGCTCTCCCACTTTTAGCTCTATGACCTTGATTACTTTGTATTACCTCTCTGTCCCTCAGTTTCATCCCGTCCAAAATGTAGATCATAATCGTATTCATCTCAAAAAATTGTTCTGAGAAATTAGTTGGTATATGTAAATCACATAGAATAATGCCTGGGCACATAGTATGCCCTATGTAAGGGTCAGCTTTTGTTATTTTCTACTGGTCTCACAGACTGAAAAAAAAGCCCTAACAAATCTGTGAAAATTTAAAGATGCCCTTCAAGTAGATGTTTTTCCTGCAGTGGGGGTGAATTTCCACTGTTTTGATCCAGTGCTGTTTCTATATTGTTTCATCAATCTTTTTATTTGTCTCTGCAATGTCAACCTTAAAGTGTAATCCCCAAGAAAACAATGACCATGGTGGTGTAACACTGATCCCTTCAAATAGGTACCTAACAGGAGTGAACAAACCAGCCATTTAGCTGCAAGGAACCCTTAACTCTTTTACCCAAGGCCCTGTGCTGTGAAAGGGAGTGGCTAATGATTTGCATAAGAAGATCCACAATACATATGCCAAACATTTATGGTATATATGAAAACAGGTTCCCCAGAATAATTTTCTACCAGCTTTATACACTAACTGATGCCAAGATGAAACAGATGATGGATGTATAAGTGACAAAATGCAGTGCCTGTGCAGTGTGTCATCTGTTTACATTTTCCCCCGTCCTCACATTTTGCTATCTTTTATTCATTCTTTCATCCATGTATTTATTTCAACAAAATTTGATTCGATACACATTTGCAAAACTACTAAGTTCCAAACACAATGCAATTCAATCCCTACCTTTGAGCTCATGGTCTAAAAGAGAAGACAGACAAGCAAATGCAGTTTGATGTGATAAATGGTATATTAGAGGTGTGTGCCTGGTATAGACATCTGTCTATTATGTATAAAGCACTATGCTAAGGTACAACACAGTGGTGAATGAAACACAGCCCTTGCCTTCAACTGTTTACAGTCTAAGAAGAAAAAGATAAATAGTTACTATAGGAGATACACTGTGGCAAGTGCCTTAAAAGGTGGAAAGGAAGTGCAAAGAGAGTTCACAAGAGGGAGAGATCAGTGACTCCAGTTACTTTTAGGCCCCAGGTCTGGTAGCCAGTCTCTATTAGCATGACTGATAGATGCAGCCTGTTATTTCAAGGGCTACAGAAAGGAGTCAGATTGTGATAACATGCTCTTAATGCCTGGGGATATAGCATGGTATCTATTAATCTCTTATTGATTCAGAAGTACACTCCCACCAACACTCTTCCAGTTTTTTTATTCAGGCTTCGGCCCCCCCTTTTTTTTACCTCATTCTCAGCAAAGGCGTTAACTTCATGACTTATCTAGAAAAGGGCCATCTAAGCTAAGCTACTTTATCTTGTACACCCACCCTCTCACACTTCCTTCAAGATCTTGGAGAAAAAGCTGTCCCTCCTGCTTCCTAAAGCTTTTTAAAAGGTGTGCTTTTAATCACATCTCTTCCATACTCTGGAGGAACCAATTCTCTACTTATTCCCTGCTCTCATTTGCCTTCAAACTATAGGATTCATCTACTTTCACTGTCAGACTGTGCCCTTTGCCTCCAATTGCTCTCCAATCATTCATTCAGCAGGCATTTACAGGTGTCTTCTATATGTCAAGTATTATGCCAGACACTGGAGATTTGAAAAGGAACAAGACACGGCTTCTTATCAAAACATCAAGTTGTGTACCTCAAATATTTACAATTTTTATTTGTTCGTTATATCTCAATAAAGCTGGGGAAAAAAATACAGCTTCTGCCTTCAAGGAATTTTCAGCCTAATGAGGAAGAAAAACAGGTAAACAGAATTTTAGTATAACAGGTGAACTGTTATTATGGAATTATATACCACAAGACTTAATGGACTCTGTCCAGTGGAGTCAGGAAACATATCACTGAAAGGCAATGTTTTGAGTTGGGGCTTGAAGAACAGGTCAGGGCCCAGAAAAATGTGTATTTTATTGTCTTATAATCACAACTTTACTAAAAATATGCTCAAAGTCCATACTATCTTTTTACCATATACAACAGCTTTTTTTTTTTTTTTTTTTTTTT